>KV417340.1:19952-101717 GCA_001630345.1 Calocera viscosa TUFC12733
CCGCTGAGCTGTCCGACTTCACCATCGACCAGCATGTCATCTTCCTCATCGTCGTCTTCCTCTATCTCGTTAGCATCTCTTTTCTCCCATGCTCTCGCTTCGCTCTCCTCGTCACTGCACCTTCCCGCCTCCGATCCGGGCGCTCAGCTATCACTGCAGTCTGCCCTCGGCGACCTCAAGGTCTTGTCGTCACGCGTCAACGAATTAGGATTATTCAGCGACAACGAGACCATCGACGATTTGAGTACGAGGGATGCCGTGTACATGCTGGTGGATTTCTTATGGGGAGAAGCTGCGGGGCGTGTGGCGGCAGATGGCAGGGACGAGCGCATGGCGAGACTGCAGCAGTCCGAAGTACGTACCACTCAGCATCATCGCTCGATGCAGCAATCTAACTCTTCTCCAGCTGCATTTCCGTGTATTTCTAAGCCACCTCAAGTCGTACGACCTGATACCGGAAGGCGATCAGTCTCTATTTGCTAAGCCGATACCTGCAGATTTCGGGTCTAGGCGGGAGATCAAGATCAAGCAGTTCAAGGCTGAGAAAGAGCTACGCTCCCGCATTTCTTCTCTCATTCCCGTCGAGACGAGCTCCGATACCGATCTGTTCACTAAGCTCGTCCAACTTCCGTCAACGTATGATGAGGACAAGGCGCGAGAGTTGACCTTTGCCGTGCTGCGACTGGGACACATCCAATGTCAGGCACAGCTGAGAAGCATTCACGAAGAGATGGAGCTTCTTCGCAATGCTCCTCCAGAGCAGCCGCAAACACCAGCAGATGAAAGGCGGACAAACGAAGATGGCACTTGGCGCCTGGATCGAATCAACCAGGTCCTCACGGACGTCAATGGGCCGTTGCTGGATCCGCAAGGAAGGGCACGTAATCTGCTCAATCTTGATGACTGACTCTAACCTTGGTGCAGCCGTTACGTCCCTTCACACTCCTACCGTCAAATACATCATCTGTCACGGCTGACCGCCAGAGATTGCAAGCTCAAGTATTCCGACCTTCTCACCGCCTACCCACGATGACTATCGAGGAGTATCTAGCCGAGGAGCAGCGCAGAGGGAATGTCATCTCCGGTGGAGGTGCGGCATCCGAGAACGCACCCACCTCGAAAGAGCAGCTACAACTTGACACCGAAATGGAAGGAACGGCTTTCGCAGAGGAGCGTGCAGAGGAACAGAGGCGCAAAGATGAAGACTGGGCTGTGTGGACTGATGCCAATCCTAAAGGCGCAGGAAACCGTGGCAACAAAGGATGAAGAGAAAAAGATGCCCGAATCGCATGCATGTGTATATCTAACGATGTTTACTTTGTATAATGCTGCAAAGTGATGCCTCTGTTCCAACTTCGTTAGCACAGTAAGCGGCCGGTGCCGAGATGCCGAAAGACCCGACGCGCTCTCGCTGAGCCAGCCAAAATCTCCACCGTCAATTGACAAAGCGCGACCGACTCCATCTCTTGCTTAGTGCCACGAATTGCAAGTACAATGACGACAGCAACCACGACCCAAGCGCCGCCTGTCGCCTCGACCTCCTCACAGCCGGTCTCCAAGCCGAAGAAGCGATTTGTTGGGCGCAAGAGCGGCACTTCCAAGGCGTCCTCTGCTGCAACGTCAGCCGTAATCTCCTCCGGTATACCACAATCAATACTTCAAGACCAGGCCTTGAATGCGGCCATTGCACAACTTCCAGCCAACTATTCTTTTGAAATACACAAGACCGTTTGGCAGATACGGAAAAATGAGGCAAAGATGGTTGGGCTGCAGATGCCGGAAGGCCTGCTTATGTTTGCGTGCTTAATATCGGACATCGTTGAGCGGTACGCTCATGTCATAGTCATAGCGAGGAAAATATCTGACTTCATCCTCAGATTCACCGGTGCTCTCACTGTCATCATGGGCGATGTCACATATGGTGCTTGTTGCATCGACGATTATACAGCACTGGCGCTCGGCTGTGACATGCTCGTGCACTACGGACACAGCTGTCTCGTGCCAGTTGATACCACAACGATCAAAACGCTCTACGTTTTCGTCGAGATTGCGATCGACAATTTGCACCTCGCGAAGACGGTCCGGCTAAACTTCCCTGACGACCGTACAGCGTTCAGGAAGAAGCTGCGGGACATCGAAGCGGCCGAGCAGAAGGGGAAGATCACGACCGGCGACCAGATCGCGCCCGCTATGAGACATCTTGCGATCACGGCGGAAGGCGGGGAAGAGCCCGCCGAGCCGATGACGGTGAAGGACCGGACGCGCCTGGCACTCGTCTCGACGATCCAGTTTGTCGCTGGCGTGCAAGGGTTGAAGGAGGACCTGACTAAGGCGTTGGCGCCTCCGGAAGGTGGGCCTCAGGACACTTCATCCCAGGCACTCGTGCAGTCCTCCGACTTGTCTCTACACACCGGCGCGTACGACGTAACCATCCCTCGCTCGAAACCGCTTTCACCTGGAGAGATTCTCGGCTGCACTGCACCCTGCCTGCCGGATGTCGACGCACTCCTCTACGTCGGCGATGGCCGCTTCCACCTCGAGTCTATCATGATCGCGAACCCGTCCGTGCCGGCCTTCCGATACGACCCATACTCGAAGAAGCTGACGAGAGAACGGTATGGCCACAGTGAGATGCGGTCCATCAGGGGGAAGGCGGTCGAGACGGCGAGAAGGAGCTTGGCATGGGATGAGCCGGATCCTGTTCCATCTCAGGAGGTTGGCGCGGTGGAGAAGGAGCAGGTCGGCTGGGGACTCGTGCTCGGCACCCTCGGAAGGCAAGGTAACCTGCAGATGCTGAAAGCTCTCGAACATCAGCTCTCAGTCCTCCCGCTCGGACATCGACCGGACATCACCCCGATCCTGCTCTCCGAGCTCTCGCCCCAGAAGCTCTCACTCTTCACCCAGCTTTCGGCATTCGTGCAGACCTCATGCCCGAGGCTGAGTATCGACTGGGGCGAAGCCTTCCAGCGCCCGCTGCTGAGTCCTTACGAATGCACTGTCGCGGTCGGAGGGATCAGACAGTGGAGCGATGGCGACAAGGGCGGGGAAGAGGGGTACCGGATGGACTTTTATGAGAAGGACAGTCCGTGGGCTAAGAGTCGAGCGAAGGGGAGATTTGATGAGATCTAGTGGGCATCCGCTGCATTTGCCGCGTGTAGGGAATATGTACAGCATCTGTCAGTGCACTGTACTTCTACGCATGTGTTCCAATAGATGGATGTGGGTCAATCAGGCGCGTTTGCCGAGTTTGACGTAACCTCGTGCCAGTGCTCTGGAACATAAGCGCGCACATGGACCATACACAAGACTTGTGTGTATCCATTACTCCCCAGGTCAATTATCCAAAGCCCCAAGATTAAGAACAAAGCATTGTTTATGCTGCCCCATCCCGGTTTACATGCCATCTACCCCGCCACCGCTCCGGTCCGGGGGCCGTCATGATTGTAGACGTCTGCTCTGCACCATATACTGAGATCTTGATGCTCCCTTGGCATGGAAGACAAGAACAGATATGGCTCCGAGAGAAGTCAAAGGGGTGCATGAGGTTAGACATGGCCTGGTGCATTGTTGTAGGTAGGAAGACAAGCAAGGCTATGATCCATTTGGTTCCTTCTAAGTTGTTCTTCCTAAGTTGCCCTGCAGCGTCCCTTGTTCCAAGCCGCGGTCGCGCACAACTCTGAGCTCTACAGCTCTCGACGACGTTTGCTCAAGGAGCCTCTGCGTCGATGGCCTCCAACATAGGGGAACAGCGGCGCCAAGCGGCGATGGAGAAGAAGCGGCAGGAGATGCTTGTCAGTCCCTCTGCCCCCCTTCCGGTCGCGTACTGACTCGCTTGCTCGCAGGCCGAGTTCGAGCGACAAAAGGAGGCGATCCGTGCCGAGACTGAGAAGGCTCGGCCGGGTACGAACCGGTTTGTCGGCGTGCAGGACACGACTGAGGATGCTTTGAAGAAGTCTACTGTTGGGCTTGTGCAGCTGGACGATTTCCAGAGCGCGAGGAAGGCGCTCGAGGAGGCCAAAGCGAGGGAGGCGGCGAGGACTGATGAGCTCCGGTGAGCCTTTCTCCCCTTTTTTGGGCTGTGGGGTTAGGGCAGGGGCTGAGGAGGGAAGTGAATGTGTAGGGATGAGAAGAAGGTGAAGAAGAAGCGGAAGGCGGCGAGGAATAACTTGTCGTTCGCGATGGATGATGAGGAGGGTGCGGGGGGGAGGGAGACGCCCAAGCGTGCGTCGGCATCGGCATCGCGCGAGGCTACGGCTGCTCCTACCCCTACCCCGGATGTGGAGGAGGAGGAGGGTGAGAGGCAGGCGAAGCGCGCCAAGCTTGGCAAAGCTCCGGGAGTGGATACGAGTTTCCTTCCTGACCGGGAGCGGGAGGAGGCTGAGCGGCGGGAGCGGGAGCTGCTGAGGCAGGAATGGCTCAAGCGGCAAGAGGAAATGAAGGAGGAGGAGATCGAGGTCGTTTATTCTTATTGGGACGGGCAGGGACATCGGAAGAGCGTCATGGTGCGTGCTTCTGGGATCCTGGAGGACAGGGCTGATGCAGGGGCCAGTGTAAGAAAGGGGATGAGATTGGGAGGTTTTTGGAGAAGGTCAGGCTGCAGTGGAGCGAGCTCAGGGGAGTCAGCACGGATAATTTGATGTATGTCAAGGTGTGTGCGATTTCTCTTGGTTTGTCCGGTTCCCGAGCTCATGATGCGGCAGGAGGATCTGATCATACCGCATGTGCGCGCCCTTGCAGCGTGTGGAGGACTGAGCTGACGGGATTGAGCAGCACTATACGTTCTACGACTTTATCGTCAACAAGGCGCGGGGCAAGTCTGGCCCGCTGTTCAACTTTGACGTGCATGACGATGTGCGGCTGCTGGCGGACGCGACGGTGGAGAAGGACGAGGTGGGCCTTCTTCCCCTTCACCCTTGCTGAGTGTCCAAGCTGATGTGCGCGCACAGTCCCACGCTGGCAAGGTGGTCGAGCGGGCGTGGTACAACCGGCAGAAACATATCTTTCCTGCGTCGCGGTGGGAGGTGTACGACCCTGAGCGGGAGTATGGCAAGTATTCTATCAAGAGCTGACCTGGCGCTGTGCGGGGTGTAGACTAGACACGGGGAGTTGTTATTCTGATATGATGTCGCTGAGTCTCCCTATGACCGGGTTAGGAAGGCAGAAGGGGCAGATGATGGATCCGATATCGCGGTTGCCGATATTCCAGCGAGCATGCCCCGCACATCGGCATCGGGTCCGGGTCCGGCGTCGATCTTCCTGATCCCTGATCAAACTGCGGGTCGACGTGTCTCTCGCAGTCTTCCTTCCTCCCCCACTCACTCGAAACGCCGCTCCCTGCTCCTGCTCCTGCCTGTGCACAAGCAACCGAACCTGCGTCTGTGGTCGTGTGACGCCCCTGAAACTGCAATCGTGCAGTGCATCGTCGTACGCGGGGGTTCAAGTCAAGTCAAGGCAGGGTTTCGTCTGCCTCCGCGTCTAACTTTGGCACATTTCACCCTGCGCGTCGACACATCGACCGCTCACTACACGCCATCCACATCCCCATCCACACCTCGCCCACTTCTCCCTCTCCCCTCCGCCCCTCCGCCCGCCCCACCTCTCAAAATGCGACTCCCCTGCACCCTCCTCCTCCTCCTCCCTTTCACCCTCGCCCTCCAACCCCAACCACGAACCTACTCAACCCACGCCTACTACGTCCTGCACCACTCCCCCTCCTCCTCACCGCTCGCCGATTCCCTCCAAGCGCTCGGCGTAGAGCTCGTAGAACAAGTAGGAGAACTACGCGACCACTGGCTGGTGCGCGTCCCAAAGCCCGGTTCGGTTTCACCCTCCCTGGCAGGGCGGAGCGAGCAATGGGAGGACGGGGACGAGGTGATGCAGCGCTGGCTTGCCCTGCAGCACCGGGCACGGGCGCAGGCTGCGCTCACCTCCCGAGGGGAGGAAGATGCGCGCCGGCTCGTGCGCGCTATCCGTTCGCTCGAGCCGCAGGTCCCTCGCCAGCGGACAAAACGTGGTGACCCGCCCCCGCCCCCGCCCGCACTCTTCCTCCCACGACAAGGCCCCACCCCCCTGCTGAGACCACAGGCGAACATCACCACCGCTGCGGACGTTGGCAACTATTTGGACATACACGATCCCGAGTTCACGGCACAGTGGCATCTTGTCAATGAGCTGAGCCCGTTCAAGACTATTAACGTCACGGGCGTGTGGGATATGGGGTTCACCGGCGCGGGCGTGCGCGTGGCTGTTATTGATGATGGGCTGGATATGGACAGCGACGATTTGGCTGCCAATTACGTGCGTCCGTTTTACTATGCTCTGAGACCAAGAGTGCTGACGCAGTGCGACGCAGGACGCCGCAGGCTCGTGGGACTTTAACGACCACGTTCCCGAGCCCAAGCCGCGGCTCTCTGACGACCGGCACGGCACGCGCTGCACTGGCGAGATCGGCGCTGTGCGAAACGACGTGTGCGGTGTCGGGGTCGCGTACGACACGCGGGTGTCTGGCATCCGGATCCTCTCTGGCCCCATCTCGGACGCGGACGAGGCGGCGAGCCTGAACTACGGCTTTGACGAGACCAGCGTGTATTCCTGCTCTTGGGGCCCGCCCGACGACGGGATGAGCATGGAGGCACCGCAGGACCTGATCCAGAAGGCGATGTTGAACGGTGTGCAGAACGGGCGGGGCGGCAAGGGCAGCATATTCGTCTTTGCGAGCGGGAACGGCGCGGGAAACGGTGATCAGTGCAATTTTGATGGGTACACAAATTCCATCTTCTCGATCACGGTAGCGGCGATCGACAAGGACGCGAATCATCCGTATTATTCCGAGGCGTGCGCGGCGAATCTCGTCGTGGCGTATAGCTCGGGCGGGGGGGACAATATCGTGAGTCGTTTGCTTTGGAGGTGAGTGCCTGCTGACGCTGCTGCAGCACACGACCGACGTCGGAAAGAACAAGTGTACTTCGTCACATGGTGGCACGTCTGCAGCCGCCCCGCTAGTAGCTGGCGTGATGGCCCTCGCCCTTCAAGCGCGTCCCGAGCTGACCTGGCGCGACGCGCAGCACCTCGTCATCCGGTCCTCCGTGCACATCAACCCGGACGACCCCGACTGGGAGCAGACGGCCTCTGGCCGCCGGTACAGCTACAAATACGGGTATGGCGCGATCGACGGGTACACGCTCGTGCAGATGGCAAAGACGTGGGAGCTCGTCAAGCCCCAGGCGTGGGTGGACGTTGGCGAGCTCGACCTGCCCGGGGCGGAGATGGACTGGGAGGGGCACATGATGGGTGGCACGCCGATCGGGCCGAGCGGGGTGAGCAGTTCCCTGAGCGTCACGGGGGACATGCTCCAGGAGAACAACTTTGAAAGGATGGAGCATGTTACCATTCGGGTATGGATTAACCACAAGAAACGCGGGGACGTAGAGGTCCAGCTCGAGAGCCCCAATGGGATCGTTAGCGTGCTTGCGGCGAAGCGCCCGAGGGACTTTGACGAGGGCGGGTTCAAGGGATGGCAGTTCTCTTCTGTGAAGCATTGGTGCGTTTTTGTGCAGACTGGTCTGAACACGTCTGATATACGTGCAGGGACGAGGACCCGACAGGCGACTGGAAGCTGACAGTGCACGACCAGCAGGACGCGACCAGCAACGGCTCCTTCCTCGGGTGGAGCATGATGCTCTGGGGCTCTGTGGTCGACCCGTCCAAGGCGAAGCTGTGGCAGCTGCCTACTTCTGTGCCTCCGGACGACGAGAGCGGGGACGAAGATGCCGAGGAGCCGCCAACGACGTCAGATGGCGCGACGCCCACCGTCGACCCCAGCGCGTCCAAGACGAAGCAGCTGTCCAAGCCTACCGATCACCTGCCGGGGGACCACTCGGACCAGACGGGCGAAGCGGACCAGCCGGCGTTCACGCCCAAGCCGCCTGGCGAGCCCGCAGAATCGGGCGTGGCGGACGTCGAGCAGCCCACATCTGCCCCCTCCTCTAGCCCTACATCCATGCCGTCAGCGCCGCTCGACGAGGGGTACTTTAACCATATCAAGGACCTGCTCAAGGATTCCAAGTGGCTCATCGGCACTGTCGTCCTTGTCGGCCTGTTTATCATCGGCGCGGGATTCTACTACTGGCGCAGGAGACATCGCAGGCGCGCGGCGTACAAGGGCGTGGCTGGGGACGAGGTGGCCATGAGCGCGATGGAGAACGGGAACGGGAATGGCGTCGGGCGGTCAAAGGAGGTGTATGATCCGTTTGCGGTCACTGCCTCGGATGAGGAGGACGAGGAAGAGGAGGCGGACGAGACGGTTGCGCTTACCAGTGGGCGGCCGAGGAGCGCTCGCCCGGAAGTGGGCTACCACGATGGGTTCTTGGAGGATGATGACCCCGCATCGGCTGCTCCCCAACGATTGTACAGGGATGAGCCTGAGGATGCCGACAAGCCAAGAGAAGAGGCGAATGGGAATGCAGAGGACAAGGAGGAGGAGCAACCGAAAAGCACTACTAGAGAAGCGGGCACGGGAGACGAGCCGCCGCTTGTATGATGATATCCTACTCGCAATCTATTCCCTCTGCATACCATCTCTCGGTCCATACGCTTGCATGAAGTAAAATTGCATTAGTACTACAGACTACATGTGCCGAAAGTAAGTCAATGTCAAATCAAACCAGAAGAGGTAAAAGTGCAATGCAGTACAGAATCTACTCCTCGTCATCCTGTGTCGCGAACTGCAGCTTGGTGCCGTTCGCAACGCGAGAAAGGACGCCCATTCTCTCGTACTAGCGCATGGTTCAGCTTAAACCTCGGCTTCCAAGCAAGATGGAACTCACCTCGAGGATTGTGTCCATGAGTGCAGTCTCCGTAAAGCCACCCGCAATGACGCGCGCCCGTACATCAGTCATGAGCATCGGGCCATCCTCCTCGTCATTATAGTCACGCTCCCTGTTAGGTCCACGCCCCAGCCGTCTCCTGGGCCTACGACGCTTGTCCATCTCTTTGATGATACGGAAGATCTTGGACATCGGTGTCTGATCTTCCCTGTCGTTCTCATCGCGCTCTTCATCGAACAAGCTCGACTTGCTGACGTCCATAAGTCGGAGGGCCTCGTCAACATCGGCTAGCTCGACCGCGTCTGCACAACGCAGACGAGCGAGAGCTTGGGAGAGACGCAGGACACCCAGCAGTGCACGGGCAGACACGTAGCTGTGCATCTTCTCGTCTTGCTCCTCATCCCGAGAGCGCTTCCGGAGGGTGACGTAGGCGCCCACGATGTATTCAGACACCATGCGAGGGACCGTCGGCCTCTTCGTCCGAGCCAAGGCGATGTAATGCCTTCCAGAAATTAGATCGGGTCAATGTGACTTAACGTATTAGTTACTCACCTCATCAGTAATGGGGAGATGGCCTCGAAAGAGAGGTCCGGATGGCGGTTGTGCATGTGCACGTATGTAACGTGCTCTGCGAGAGCCTCGTCGGAATCCCGATCTGCCTTGTCTAGAATCAGGAACATCAAGTCGAAACGGGACAGCAAGGCCGCTGGGAGATTGATGTTATCAACAGGCGAAATTTTCGGGTTATACCGTCCATAGAGCGGGTTCGCAGCAGCCAAGATAGATGTGCGGGCGTTCAGAGTGGTGGTAATACCGGCCTTTGCGATGGAAATAGTCTGCTGTTCCATGACTTCGTGAATGGCAGTCCTGTCTGATTCGTCCATCTTATCGAATTCGTCGATGCAGCAGATGCCGTTGTCGGCAAGAACAAGAGCACCACCCTCTGAAGATCCATTAGCACGATGTTTAAGTCGGTAACCTAAACACTTACCAAGAACCATCTCCTCCGTTACAGGGTCACGCATCACCGCAGCCGTAAGACCGACACCGGAAGAACCCTTGCCGGTGGTGTAGATGCCTCTCGGTGCAACCTTTGAAATGTACTTGAGAAGCTGGGACTTGGCCACACCCGGATCACCCATTAGGCAAATGTTAAGGTCACCACGCAGACGCATGCCATCTCCGACCTGCTTCGTCACACCGCCAACAAGCAACAGCAGGAGTGCTTTCTTCACGTCCTCGTGGCCGAAGATTTCAGGAGCAATGCTCTGGGCGAGCTTGTCATACAGCATCGGGTCCCTCTTGAGCTCTTCAAGCTGAGAGGCGATCTCTGGCGTCATTTCCATCGCCGAGTATTGCTTCTTGACTTGATCAACGTAGTGAGCCTCAACGTATGTGTCGGTTAACAGTCCAGCGCGAATTGCCCGGAAACCGGTGTACGGTGTGGGAAGGAAGATGCCGCCGATATGAACAACATCACCGGGGTTGACCTGGCGGGTCAAGTCGCCGTAGAAGTGGATGGTCATAGAACGGGGAATGTGACCGACGGGAACTTGATCGGCCTGGAAAAGGTCAGAATGCATCAACGGAGGATAACACGGTCGCGTACCATCTCCTGAATCTTCGCCTCCTGGAAGGGGCTGAATCTGCACGCCCTGGTCTGCATGTTAAGAGTGCCCTTGACACCATCCATCCGGCATCGATCGCTCTGGCAGTCCGTGAGAGGGGAGAACTGCTTGTGTGTGATTTCTTGGAAGATTTCGGCACCACAGCTCTCGCACGAGTACGCGTTGACGAGCAGCAGGGGCTTGACCTCCGAGATACGCGTTACAATGCCGCGAACGGTGATGAGCTTGCCCAGATGCTCGCCGCGAACCTCCCGAACGGCGAGCGTCTCATCCGAGACAAGAGGTTTGAAGTACAGGTTGCTGAATGTCTAGTTAGAATGAGCGCGGGCCAAGAGGTCTGGATACGTACTAGCGTCGCATAAGCTGAGGAGGGAACTGTCTGTCGAGTGGAGCAGGAGCGCCCTCGATATCCTGCTGGGCATCGACCTGCGCCATCTCATTGTGCTCTCTTCGTTGGTGCATGATGACGTCCAGAACATCGTCGTGGTGGCTGATATCCTTCGTCGGTGCAGGCATGAGATCGTCCACAGCTTTACAGAACAGCATGATGTATCGCCGAGCATTGTGTTGGATGTTCGCGACGAGGTCGTGGATCCCTTCCTGGAAGTCGGCAATATCTTCTAGCTCGATGCAGAACTCCTGCTGCTCGCGGTTCGAGATGCTTTGCTAGCTCTCTGTGAGCCTCAGAACGCGTCCAAAGTGCAGCATAACATACCATCTGGCTCATATACTTGTGGCTCTTCAACTTGCGAGCGATGTCGTCCATCGGTGTATCCTCCTCGTCATCCAGACCCATGTGCCCAAAGTCGTCCGTCACATCATCTGCGGACGCCTTGAAGTTCTCCAAGAAATTCTTGATCTTCGCTTCCTCCTCGGCGTAGTTTATGTTAAGCGCGATGACAGGCAGCGCGGCCATGGTAGGCTAGGGAAGAGAGTAGGAGAGGGGAAGTTGGGAAGGCGAGAGGTTGAGGACGGTAGGCTGGGAGGCCGCGACGCGTGAGACGCGCCTTACGGGTCCCTTCAGTTGGACGCGTCGACACGCGAGTTAGATCCCGCTCCTCTGATTAGGACTCCCTTGTTCGGTTGTCCGAGAGTCTTTGATCGCTTCCAGTTTGGCTGAGCATTTCACAGAACATCATGGTGGGTTCTCGAACGGCGAAAGAGGGGGCAACCCTGCATGACGTCCTCGATCGTTTGCAAGATGCGGAGAGGACGCGTACGACGACCTTCCGCCTTTCGAGATCATTCCGCTCGAGTCACATTGACGAGGTCTCCTTGACTCAACTAAACACGACGGGTCACATGCGCATATTACTTAAAGGAGCCCTTGAAATCAGCCCGTGGCAACACAGTCACTTATGTCGAATCTCTCTGAACAAGATCTCGTTAATCACTTTAATCTTATGAAGGCGGGGACTGTGGATGGTCCGTTCGAGCTGGCACCTTGGCAAGCCTCCTACGTCCGGGAAGAAACACACGACGAAGGAAACGCTATAGAAGAGTTGACCGCTCGCCTCTCCCGGAGTCTCGACACGGTTAAAGACGTGATATCAGACGTGAGTATTGTTCTGAAGAGGTCACAGGGGAAGCACTAATCGTTCTCCAGTCCATGGTCCCACCACGCAATGCCTCGACGCGTGTCTTTTCTCATCTGCGCACGATTGACGCACTGTCCACGGAGATTGATCAGATACGACACTTCTACGATCTTGCATTGCACAAACTTCGTTGTCGAACCTTCGTATCGAACGCGCCGGGAGCCCAGATCACACGCTTGCCAGACGATATTCTTGCCATGATTTTCGAGGCTGCCGCAGAACCTTTGAGAAATACATCGGATTCCCTCTTCCATCTCAGCGGAATGGAGCCCTCAAGGCGCGGAAGGCGGCCATCCCAGATCGATATTGCCGCGGTCTGCTCCAGATGGAGAACCATAGCGCACAAGACAGCGACGATGTGGAACACAATCATATTCGATAATTATCTCGCAAACGAAGCAGCAGAAGAGTGGTGCGCCCGTGGAAAATCTACCCCTCTCGACCTTGTTGTTGCTTTTCTTGATTGCGCTGAAGAAGGAAGGTGGCACAGAGTCGCATTGATCAATCGCGTCAGCCATAGATTGCGAACCTTGAAGCTGGTCGGTTACAAACTTCCTCTGAATCATGTGGCCTCCGAGTGGACTCTGCCAGCTCCGTGGCTGCAGACGTATGAAGTCCTGACTCGGTTTTGCTATTGCGAAGACCACACCGTATCCATGGACGCCACGGGAATGTTCATACGTGCACCCTCCTCATTTCCGGCCCTACGCTCCCTGAAAATCTCACCAATGTATTTTCCCTGGAGAACTGCCCCAGCCTTCGATGGTTGCTGTGCCTCGTCGGTCCAGGACCTTACGCTGAGCTTCCAGGACTGGCCGAGGACCGATCTTGCATCCACTTTCCGATTACTCGCGGCTTTCCAGAATATGACCAGCCTCAAGCTCGAGAACGTCGCTATCTGCGAGGCGGGGAGCCACGCGACGGAGTGTACAGCCATAGTGGGACTTGAACCCGTGCATTTACTTCAACTGCAATCGCTTCTTGTCACCACTTCCTACGGTTTTGATTCTTGTTTCCAGTGGCTGCATCTCCTCGACGCACCGAGCCTTCGAACAGTCAACATCAATAACTCGCAGAGTTGGCAGAGGGAGCTGCCACAGATCGCAGGCTAGGGCGTAGGGTATCTCACTGCAGGTTATCAATGATGTGGTGACTGCTTAGACTCTCGTGGCCCTCTGCTGTCTGCCGCGACCGACCGGCTGCAACCAGGCGCAAACACTTGGCCATTCCGCATGGGGACCGATAACGCTAGCTCCGCCGCGTCCCACGACGGGGTTGAGACGCGCTCGTCAACGGGTACAGAGGGAAATATCGGGTAAGCGCTCCAATCTTCTCTCATAAGCGTTGTATTGACAAAGACGTACAGGGCAGCATTCTACGCAACTGCGAGTGAGAGAACTGACGAAGAGGAGCGTGCGCCACGCCGCCGCTGTGGCTGTTGTTGAGCGCAGATCGACGTTTACGCGGAGTGAAGCGCAGTTCCTAATATGAGAGGTACACAGTACATAGATAGCCTCGAACTTCATTGTGTACCACATCATGCATCAAATTGGCTACATGGACGTGTTGCTATTGGGCGGGAAATGCAACCATCATTCGTTGGGTAGATCCGAGCTGTTGGACCGGACGTCCGGAAGCGTTCAGCCGAAAGAGATTAGGTCCCGGGCCCGCTTTCAACGAAACCACACATTTGACCATTCCCTGTTATTCTCTCTCGACAGAACATCTGGGCATAGGAAAATGGCACGTCAGTTCTTTATGGAGTATGTCTTGGAGTAGGTGCATGCGGTAGGCTCCTACCCGCCCCTTCCAGATCGTTCCAATCGAGCCGCTCCAACCCATCGCTTCCGGACCGTTTTAACCGAGTCACGTTGAGTAGAGTGCAATACTGTAAGTCTGATGAGCTCTCACTGACTCGACTCAAGCGAGGTGTATCAGACAGCATATATATCAGTCAATCCGACCATTGGATTTCGCACTCTGAAGGAACAACGACCATGTCCACTCTCTCTGAGCAGGAGCGTCTTCATCACTTTCGCAACATGAAGGTGGGCACTGCCAATGGTCCATTCGAGATGGCACCCTGGCAGACGGCGTACACGTCAAATGACGCCCACGATGAAAAGGATGTTGTGGAAGAGTTGACTGCTCGCCTCTCTCGGACTCTCGACACGGTTAAAGACGTGATAGCAGACGTGAGCATTTTTCTAAAGCGGTGACAAGCGGAGCTCTGATCGTTTTCCAGTCCATCGTACCATCACACCATGCCACTCCCTTTTCTCATTTGCGAATGATTGATGCACTGTCGACCGATATTGCTCAGATACGACACTTCTATGATCTTGCATTGCACAAACTTCGTTGTCAAGTCTTCGCATCCAACGCGCTGGTCGCGCCCATCACACGAATACCGGACGATATTATGGCGATGGTGTTCGAGGCTGCGGCAGATCCCCTGAGGAAGGAATCCCGTTTTCTTTACTATCTTCTTGGGTCGAACACGCACAGCAACCACCGTCCGTCACAGATAACCATCGCAGCGGTATGCTCCAAGTGGAGAAAGCTCGCTCACAACACACCGGAGCTCTGGGGTACGATGATCATCAACGAGACTTTGGTGCCGGAGGCAGTCGACGAGTGGTGTCTTCGTGGGAAGAATGCGCCTCTGGATCTAGTTCTTACTCTTCAGAACTGCATGGAGGAAGCTCGCTCCCACAAAATCGCATTTTTGAATCGAGTCAGCCATCGCTTGCGAAGCCTCAAGTTGCTCGGGCACCTCCCATCACTTGATCATGCAGCCGAGGAGTGGTCTGAACCAGCCCCGCATCTGCAAAAATATGAGGTCGAACATAACGGCTGTGCGTGCACAGATGTGACCACTTCAAGACACGTCACGACTGTTTACATTCGAGATCCAAGCTCACTCCCAGCCCTGCGCTCGTTCACGATTTATTTACTGTCTCCCTGGCGAACCGTTCCTACATTCGAAGGCTGCTTTTCCGGTACTCTAGAGGTGTTGTCCTTGCGATTCACCAGCAGTCCCCTCCCGGACTTGGGCGCTACTCTCCGTCTGCTCGCTGGGGTACCAGCCCTACGGCTACTTCGCCTGCTTGGTGTGAAATTCTGCGACAAGGTTCACACGGAAGCATGCCCGACGATAGACGGGTTAGATGCAGTAGTTCTTCACCAACTTCGCACGTTGGAAATTACGTCCAGCTATAACTACTCTTGCAACAGCGCGATATGCTACAAGTGGCTACCGCTCCTTGATGCCCCTAAATTGCAGACCATTAACGTCAATAACTCCCAGCTGTGGCAGAGAGAGATATGCTCAATAGACAGACAGTTGACCAGGTGAGGGTTTCACTTGCATTCAACAGGAGTGGTCTAACACAGTGACAGTAGTTGAGAACGGGTTGTAGTGATAAGGACGATGTTGGTACCTGAAGTTTGATCCGATGTGGGGGCAAAATTGTGATTGTGAGGCGGAATAGCATACTAGGGGGAGATTTGATGAATACCAGATGGCATAATTGTCAGTGTTGAATGTGCACTGTTGAGTCAACCATGCACTCACGAGTTTCATAGGCTCAGCGTCGTGGAAATGGAGGAAATGGAGGCGAGCCCTACCTACATAGCCTTCAAAATTGGCGACCTGTGACGTCGAACCCGGAGGGTTCGAGGGTGTTCGAACGGAGTCACCTTGACTTGTGACTTGTACGTCTGGTCTATTCTGGAATCAATTATCTGACTCGAACCTGATGGTGGGAGATCTCGGTCCGATACTTAAATGGACCCTTTCTGGAAGATCCAAAGCGAAAAGCGAAAAGCGCGACGATGGCTCATCTTTCCGATCAGGAGCGTACTCACCATTTCACCGCCATGAAGACTGGTAGCGTTGAGAGCACCCTGGATATAACCCCATGGCAATCCGGTTACAGTCCACGAACAACTTACGACGAACATGGTTCCATCAATAGACTGGCGGAACAACTAGATTTAGTGCTACACAGGATGCAGGAGCTTGGACGCGATGTGAGTGCCTTGTCACCTCATACTAGGCACGCACACGTTCTAAGGCTACATCAGCATCGCTCATCCCCAACATCGCAGGCGTGCAGCAAGCCGTTGGCTGACCTTCGTGCCGTGGACACTCTCTCTGCCCAGATCGATGGGATCCATCGTTGTTATCATGCTGCACTCCACAAGCTTCGTTGTCAAGCCTTCCTCACTGCCGCCCCATCCGCCCCAATAACACGCTTGCCCGACGATATACTGGCCCTCATATTTGAGCTGTTGGGAGACACTCTACGTCACTACTCCTCCTCTATGGAGAAGATTATCGGTGGATCCTATTTCTTACACAAAGCACGGCCGGCCCAAGTTGTCCTGGCATCTGTCTGCTCGCGATGGAGGACAGCCGCCCATTCGGCCAAAGCTCTCTGGACAAACGTTGTATGGGATGAGTCCCTTCCAATTGCCGCACTGGAAGAGTGGCTGAGTCGTGGGGGGAACGCGCCTTTGGACCTCACGGTTGTCGTCACCCAGTGCTCTAGTCAATCATTTGCGACTCGCTTGGAGGTTATTCGTCGTGTCAGTCCTCGTTTGCAGGCACTCACTCTTGTTGGGCACACCAAATTTCTGCACGACATCGCTCAGCATTGGATTGATCCTGCTCCTTTGCTTAATGAGCTTTCGGTCCAACGTCTCATAGGGCACTGCCGGATAAAGCCTGCGGTAAGGTGTACGACCGTTCGAGCGCTTCACACTGTTCCATCCCTTCGATCCTTGACGGTCACCGGTCTGCGTCCACCGCTCGAGTTTCATCCCGCCTCGGAATGCCATACCACGAACGCATTGCGACAGCTGACCTTGGAGTTCAACAATCGAACAACTCATCTGGAGACGATCCTCAGCCTCTTGCGCTCATCTCCGCTCCTGCAGGTACTGGAGCTGCGCAAAGTGTGCTTCTGCACCGAGACCCACGCGCAGTGCTTCCCCGACGGCTTTTCGGGAGAGTTGGTCGTCCTTCCTGACCTGGAAGAGCTCGAAGTCAAGCAGCCGCGCCGAGCATGCTTCAGGTGGCTGCAGGTGCTCGAGGTGCCAAATCTATATTGGGTGGACATGTGGCCGAACAAGGGGTGGCAAGAGTGGTTGGATTGGGACGGGCCGGAGGAGCCCGTCCATCCGCTGTCAGTCATGGGTTTTGTGAAGTCTTAGAAGCGGCTGGAGGTGTTGAGATCAGCCCTAGATGGGAGGAAGAAGAGTCTGTCGATCGGACGATATCTGAATATCGTGTACATTGTTTGGCGCCAGGTGAACGTTCAGCGCAGCTATAGGCTGGAGGAAAGCAGCAGCTATTCATCCTCGTGTAATGCTGCGTGCGCAACACTTAGGAATCCTCTTGATACTTCTGATGTTCCGATTGCTCTTTACTGTTGCATGTAGCCTCCCGCCTCATCAGCATTATTACCTCCCACCCCCGAGCGTCCGGGTAGCAAACCGACCGCCGTCATTCCGCGCCTGTCCATGCTTACTACTCCGATCTTCTCCTTGCTCCAAAGAAAGGAGAACGCCACGCATGCGTAGTCGGATGAGAGGTCTGGGCCGCGATTCTCAGACGTTATCTCGAGCAGCGCTTGCACGACTCGGCTCAGTCGAACGGGAGCTCCACTCAGCGCGTCATGCAGAAGATTCGGGTATTCTGTCCACAGCGCACCATTGCCTCATGAATGATGTGCGAAATAAGCGATGAGAAGGGAGAAGATGCGTGACGGCGAGTTGAAGGCACCACCGGTGAGGAACCGCTTATGTGCCGCAAACAGGGATGACGAGGTTGGTCTCTGCTTCTACCACCGTGTGAATCCACAATGATCGCGTAGTCGGCGCCAATCAAAGAGTTTGAACTGTGGTGCGGTGTAAATGGGAACCGGCATGGCTGGTCGTGTGAAAGGAAACGGCATTGCATACGTCATAGCTAGGGACGCGCTTGACGTACATTTCAGCCCGCGTCGTACGCGCGCCCCACGTCGCGTCTCGCCTCCCGCTCTCATTCTCGCGATTCAAGAATACATGGCCTCCTCTTCTACTCTCATACAGGGACAAGTACGCCTCCCGCTGTACCATCCCTCGCTTCCCACCCCGCACCCGACTCCAAATCCACGGTATGTCTGGTATCGCTTAGCGCAGCGGCGGGATCAAGCCTCGGAGGCGGACGACCTCAGTGACGAGGAGAACGAGGTCAAATCGCAGGTTAGCCCCACTTCTGTGGTTCTTACGTGAACCAGCCCGAGGTGATAACCGGTCTATGATGTAGCTGCGTGCGATTCGCGAAACAGGAAGCACCATCTTCATCCCTCATGGCAAGGTGCAAACGGCGTTCGAAGAATCGGCTGACCGTGAGCAGGAGGGGGTACGTCATCTCAACTTTCGCGAATACATCTGGCGGTGCTTACACCACCTGCTGTATATAAGGACGAGTCCGAGGACGAGTTAGATGGGCAGGATGCCACCCTAGGCTCACCCCAGCAAGCCGCAACACCGCCCGAAGCCGGCCCACTGCTCCAAGCTGCCCAAATCGTTCCCGAAGGGCAAGATGGCCAAGCCGTAGTCGACCTCGCCGAATGGCCCGACCTGGACGAAGAGATCGAGGACTTGGACGCTGAAGACGACGAAGAGGGCGAAGAGGAGGAAGACGAATCGGGTGAAATCGAGTACGAGAACGTCGAGGAGGAAGATGTGGGCGAGGTGGAGGGGGAATTCGATGATGATGAGGAGCCAGAAGATGAAGATGATGCGGAAGAGTACGAGGAGGGCGAGGAGAGTGCATGAGAAACGTGTGTCACGCGGGATACGAGTTAGGTGTGCACCAAGTGCTGATTGCGAATAATGTCTGCTGACACCGCACAGAGCGATGCATGCTTGATGGTTGTTATACGAACGGCTTCGGGGACAGTTTCTAGAAGCCGTACTCCGCGTACGCCACGCGTATGCGCGTGCCGCTGATCGAGAACGACCTGGCCCCGCGTCGACGCCGTGCCACCTTCCTCCCTCGATCAACCTTTTCCTATCCAACGATACCCGCCTCCACTCACATATATCGAACCCACCCACACATATGATGCTCGCCTCCAACAGGGCATTCCGACATTCACATTTCCATCCGATCATATCCCGAAGTTCAAGTACCACCGAGACCGCGACCACCGAATGAGTACGCGATGCTACACCGCGCTGTGCAATCCCTCTCACCTACGCCCAAATCCCCATCGCCGGCCTGCTCGGCCTTTACGACCACCCCTTCGCCGCTGCCCGCACCGTTGTGGCCACCCAACTGCTTACCACAATCGGCCCCACCAAGCGCCGAGAGTATGTCTCACCCGAACCGGCCCTAAACCTCCACTTTTTTCGTCTACACGCTTTCGCGGTGGTACCCCACCGCTGGCACCATTTTTGTATTTCCCCTCGGGCTGTAGGTAACTCTGGCACTACCGTGCACTGGGCATAATTGCATATATTCGTGTTCCAAATGCTGAAGTGTTGTTGAAGGAAACTAAGTCATAGGCCACCCAAGGGTCTCGCGATTCCTACCAGCGCGACACCCGCTTCAGCCGACAACGAGCCGCCGTGTATCCGAGACTGTGCCGGCCTGTATGGTGTATTCAGGGCGCTGGGGATCCAGTTGGATACGAAGGGAGGTCGTCCCGTCGCTGGGGTGTGGTACGTGGTTCGATAGGCTCGCTGGCACGTTGTTGAAAACATGGAGCCCTACAGGTGGCTCTTGATGGCTCGACGGCACGATGGCAATCGAGCGCTCGAGGCTCGCGCTGGCTTCGGTTGGCGAAGCTGCCTGAATGGCGGGTCGTGATTTGGCCACCAGGCGGCAGAGCCGAGCGGCACACCTGCAAGGGAACGTGCCACGTCAGCGGCGTCAACGGGTGGCCAAAGCGACTTACAGCGTTGCTGGCGCATTGGTGCTGATCGGGATGCATTCATGGTCAGTAGGCGTCGCCAAACGTGTATAAGCTGGGCTCTACTGATCGGCCAAGGTCGTAATACGTCGATCCCGCGCGACGTGAAGCGATGATGGCGCCGTGGGCAAAATCATTGCTATCGTCCCTCGTATCGACTCGACGAGACAGGGAAGCCGCCTTGGCGACTACCGCCTGCGCTGGTCAATGGCTGAGGCCCTTCATTCTCTTCGCCTTCGTCGTCGTCGTCGTCGTCGTCGTCGTCTTCCTCATCAGTATCCTCGGATGAGGTATCGGATGCAGCATCGTCGTCGTCCTCTTCATCCCTTCGGTTAGAGTGGTGATAAGGGTGTTGTTGTTGTACAGGTGAATGGATTAGAGGAGCATTCGAGTAGCGTTGGCGCTGCTGAGGCTGCTGTGGAGACCGCTGAGGGGGTTGAACTAAGTGAACAGGCGGTTGTGGCTGATTGGTGGTAGGATAGTGCGATGTCGTGTAATGCGCTGGTACTTGCGCATCTCGTCAGTGTGCTACGTAGTGATAATTCGGGACGAAATGGCGCCCACCAGGGTAATGCGAGGTCGTTGCATGCTGAGGGGAAAGGGAGGAGCCGGACTGCCGAATTGTTGGAGAATGCGAAGGAGCGTGGATGTATTCCGTCGGCTCGGCGACGCCTGGGGAGACTTGGCTAGTGGAGGACGAGGAGGATGCATAGGAGTTCATGCGTCGCAGGGAGTCGCGAATGTGTGAGTTTCCCAGTTTCCGCTCTTCCTTGGGCAGGTGAACACGGTAGCTGGAGGATCAGAAGATCGAGGTTCGAATTATAATACTTTGACGAAGGAAAAGAAATGCTTACTGCTGCAAAAGGTTGTCCGACCGATTGCACTTGACGTCGCATCCAGGGAAAGGGCATACATACTTGCGCTCACCGGTATGCACCTTCATGTGGCGGCTGAGGTGGCCTGATGTCGTAAACACTCGCTCGCAGACCTTGCAAGGATACTTTCTGCCGGGGATAGACGCCCCTTGACTGCCTGACGCTCCAGGCGGAGGGTCATCAGGGTCGTCCCATCTCTCTGCCGAGGCGTCACGTCGTTCGTCTTCAGTTTCTGGATTCAAAATTGAAGAGAGCTCCATGAATTGGAATGACGGCTGTCGAAGCTGAGGAGAGGGAAGAAGTATGTTGACCACGCTAGCGGAGAGGCGATCCGGAGGTATGCCGTAAGGAAAGGAATGTGAGCGCTCCCGGACGCCACACAGGGTGACAATGCGAAAGCGAGGCGCGATTGCGTGTGCGCGTCCTGACCGCTGCCACCCGGTAGGCAGGTGTAAAGAGGGGGGAGGAGTGAGGCTTGCAACCTGCGCGCTCCGTTGCACGCTAAAGAGCCCAGCTGTAAGTGACAGAAGAAAGGGTGGCGCGTGCACATTGTTTTTAATTCCATCCGGAATAATCGATTGCGGGTGACCAATAAGAAGCGCAGGCGCGCATAAACCGCTCAGCGATAGCAGAGGAATCTCACCGTTGGCGCCAAAATAGCCCGATTGGAAACTCACGCGATCCACAGCCGGGAGTAGTATCGCTGAAGTGGGAGGCTCACTAGGTGGGGTAAGCGGATGGTTGTACGAGGAGGAGCGACATGGTGCGGAGTGGGAAAGGGGGCAGTGACTAAGATTACAGTCAGAAGAGACACAACCGGGGAATGGATGGGCGGGTGCGCGTCTCCCGCTGCTGGTTCGCTGTCTGTTTTCTGTGACAGACCCCCGCGCGGACTAACGTGGGCATTTCAGGCACCGGGGGTTCGGAACGCCAGGATGCAAATTACGATTCAGACTCGTTCCGCGATGTCGGACCACGCCCAAAATTGGAACTCTGGGATAAACACTGTGCGCGTCATACTTTTTTTAAAAAGGAGTGGGGCCCGAGGATACGATATTAGCGACATTGCGTTACAACCAGCCGACTCGCTTGGAGGTGGCAGAGGCAAAGAGGAGCCTGGGCTCGCTTGGAGGAGGAGGAGTTGCTGGGCGAGATGTGGCAGTACCGGAGCCAGGCGCTAGAAGCAGCCCCTGGATTTCAAAGGGGCCGGGCGCCTTAGCTTTCATATGAAACTTCCCGCGTGTTTGCCTTGTGGAGCCGTAGACCCTGTGTTCGGCACCACATGCCCGGCCATCGCAAGCGAGGGTCCTTTATCGAGATCATTGGCCAGAATATTGCTCCCGCCTTCGGATCACACCGCCACAAGGGTCCACGTGCACGGAAGATTCCTTCTTCCCGCCCATCAAGTGAGGAGCCGTCGCTCCAGGCGCAGCTCATCGGCAAACACACGAGCTGGTGCTCCCACCTTGCACCAAGCTCGGAGGTACAGTTAAGCGCGCTCCCGGTCTCGAATCTATTCCGACCCAAATGTGACACATACAACACTTCTACATAATCACCACCCATCGTATGGCATCACCAGACAGTCGGACGGATCACGGCCCGCGATTTGCCGCGCACCGCAGCCGCTTCTCCGACACCGCGCAGCTTATTCAATACACCTACTCCACTCTAACCAATCTGCCCACCTCGTCGGAACGTATAGTTAGATTCATGTCTCGAGCAAAAAGTCCCAGAGCGATTCAGGGTTCTTGAAGTCGTGATGACAGACGCTCACGAGCCAGCGCTCATCACGCACGCGCTCCAGCAGCTGACGCGTCGTCGATGCCGGCGGAAAAAACAACGCCCACTCGGACCAAATCCCAAACGCCTCCTCCTGAGGAATTGATGACACGTTAGCGAACACTGCTTCCAGCAAGCAGTCGGAGAGGACTCACTGCCCACGCTTGGAAGGCTGCGCGCTCAATGACGGTAGGCTGCATGACCTCCTTGCCGGGAAACACGCCCCAAGTCACAGCGTTCGATTCACCAAGCGCCATGTTCGTCACTATTTCGCCCTACGTGTCCACATTAGCGCGTGGCGTTGTCTGACAGGGAAGCTTTCGGCTCACCTTGGCGTTGCCGGCAAAGAATTTGACAGTGTCGACTATGGTTGCCTTCTCCTTGAGTTGCTCAAGTGTATTCGGTTCACAGAAAAATTCGCAGAATGCCTTCTGGAACACGAAGCCATCCTTGGGGCCCCACCCGAATACCTCGTCGTCGCTGCGGACGCAGTCCACCGCTGGCTGACTTGCCACCGTCCAATTCCCTCGTGATGTGATTTCGATAAGACGCGGAAGGATAAGCATCGTCTCGGCTGCGATGGGATTAGGCGACCACGGAGTGGTGGAGAACGGTGAATGACCACGAAGATGCTTGAGGAACAAAGCGTTCAAGTCGGCGATTGTCTCTGGCTGGCCCCACAATCGGTGCACCTCTGATGTCTACGGCACTGTGAGCAAGGGTACTAGCGGTATCGCTCGGCAGGGAACCTACGGTCATGCCGAGTTCGTTTTTGTACGGGTCCCTGACACCGAATGCGGCGCTATCTGCACTGCCAAACCTGCCGTTAGGGAAGTCGTCCCAGGTGGCAGCCTGGTTGGCGGGCAGTGCAGGTAGCGTGGTTGTGGTAGGCGCAATTGAGCCGGTATCATTGGCATCCTTCGGCGCTACCGCAGAAGCCGCATCTTGTGGAGTGATCAACAAGGAGGAAGACGACGGAGGGGCATTCGCATCCGGCTAGAAGCATAGCAACTGTTCAGCCTGCGGGGCCAACAACTATGGCGATGGTCACACCTGAATCAGACGGTTCTTGCCTTCGTCTAGCACATGGGAGGTGGTTCCGATCCATCCAAGCTTGTCCAAAATCCTCCACGTGCTCTTCTCCAAGTTCAGCGTGCAGAAATGCACCCCTTGAACAATAGGTCCGTTGTGCTTCTTCGACGTGATTGTGCGGATCATGTCCGTCGCGAAGTCGACTCCAAAGTCCTTCACCGCCTCATCATCGTGCTGGAGAAAGCGTTATCAGTTTCCGTATTCGGGCTGAATTCGGCCGCCACAAACCCGAATAGGCTCTAGAGAGGCTATCAAAGACGGGGGGACGCGGCTGGCGCACAGCTTGGTCATGCGGAGGAAGGATGCGTATGACTGGATTGGCATGACACCCGCAAGGACCGGAACTTCAATGCCTGATACGCACTGTCAGGAACCCAAGCCACATGCCCGATTGGAAGACCCTAGTTACCAATTTCGCGCACTTTCCGCAGCCATATCAAGAATCCATCCGCATCGTAAAAGAGTTGGGTAATGATAAAGTCTGCGCCTGCCTCCACCTTTGTCTTGAGGTTGGCTAACTCTGCATCCTCATCAAAGCTATGGCCGTCAGGATACGCTGGGAGGACATTAGAGGAATCTCGCAACCACGGCAAATATCGTACCTGCCACACCGATGCAGAACTCATCACCGTGGCGCTGACGGATATATTTGACAAGGTCCGACGCGTGCTGGAATTGCGGGTCACATGGGATCCAGTACTCTTCCCCGCGTGGTGGATCTATGCACATCGAGGAACATATGTCAGACAGAAGCTTTGGCCTAGACGGCAGTTGCGCTGACCTCCGCGGAGCGCGAGAATATTCCGGACACCCCGAGCTTTCGCACTCTAGTATTGCTATCAGATGCGCACCTCATGGTCAGTTGCTGAAATAATTCACATCCAGAGCATCATCCAGCATAGCGCGTTCCATGTTCGTGCAGGTAAGGTGCAGAATGGTTACAGGGTTTTCACGCTGGGTGGCTTCCGCCAGATCCAAGCTGCGTTGCTTGGTGGATCCTCCGGCACCCCATGTTATCGACAGTCCAACTGGATTAACAACCGACAGTCTGGAGAGACGAGCCAGGAGATTCTCAAAGCCAGAATCGGTGCGAGGCGGAAAAAACTCGAGGGTATAGTACGGAGTGCTTGTGGAGGCAACGTGCCGCGAGATGCCTTCGGTGAGTTTCATTTGCGGCGGAAAATCTTCCACGCTCGGCTGGTTAATTCACCGCAATAAGCAGAGTCGCACAGTAACAGCCCAGAGTAGCGCCACGACACTTCAGCAACAGACAGAGCAAGATGAACTGCTTAAAGGAAAGGTAGAGGAGAGAAATTAGATCGGCCGAGGAGCATGAGGAACGGTTCTCCACCATTCAGCGGACACGGAAGCAACTTCCGCGTACGCGGTGGCAGCCAAGCCAGGGACCGGCTTTTGGGTCAGGGCGTACTCATCCTTGACGTGGACAAACGACGACAACAAGCGCGATGGAGGCGTTCGAACACTTCGAAGGCGCATCTCAATATGGGCCCGCCTTCGACGATACCACCTCGCTGTACTCTGGGTACACCCTGAATAGTACAGTTCCGACCCAGCATAACCATGCTGCGCATGCATCAAACCATCAGCATACTTCAAACGTGGACTCGGTCGCGGCGCAGATGCAGAACATGTCATTAAGTGCCAAGACAGAAGCCTTGGAGGACTTGGATGGGAACCTTGATGGCAATATGGATGAGTCCAAGGAGAATGTGGAGCTCCCTGAATGGGCTTGCAGGTATGTCCAGCGCTTACGTGTGGTTCGATGAGGTGACTCAGCGCCAAATCTAGCTACTGTGGCATACATGCACCTGCATCAGTTGTCCGTTGCCTCATATGTCAGAAATGGTTCTGCAACGGACGTGGCTCTTCTTCAGCCTCTCACATAGTCAACCACCTGGTCCGAGCAAAGCACAAGGAGGTTATCTTGCACAAGGAGTCACCGTTGGGGGAGACGACGCCCGAATGCTACAATTGCGGCAGCAAGAATGTGTTCATGCTTGGATTCATTCCGGCCAAGAGCGACACGGTCGTGGTGCTGCTTTGTCGTCAACCATGTGCCGCGATTTCGAAAGACATCAGTTGGAACACCACCCTTTGGGCGCCACTGATCGATGATCGACAATTCCTCAGTTGGCTGGTGAAACCTCCGAGCGAGCAAGAGCAAATGAGGGCTCGGCAAATTACATTTCAACAAATCAACAAGCTGGAGGATCTCTGGCGTGAGAATGCTACTGCCACGCTGGAGGATCTTGAGAGGCCTGGGGTTGATGATGAGCCTCAGCCGATTTTACTTCGGTATGTCGCGCTTTCCCGTCCCCATCGATCCATGAAGCTGAAGGACATCTATGCGCAGATACGAAGACGCGTATCAATATCAGAACATCTTCGGCCCATTGGTCAAGATTGAAGCTGACTATGACAAGCGGCTGAAGGAATCACAGACCCAGACTGACATTGTCGTGCGCTGGGATCTCGGCTTGAATCAGAAACGGGTGGCATGGTTCTGCATGCCTAAGCTGGAGAGTGGAGAGGTTCGACTTGCTGTTGGAGATGAGCTTAGGTTGAGATATGACGGCGAAATGCATAAGCCTTGGGAGGGCGTCGGTCATGTCATCAAGATTCCGAACAGTATGTACCTCCCATGCGCCATGATTCTGGCATCAACTTACAGTATGACAGATGTCTCCGACGAGATTGGGCTCGAACTGCGGCGTCCTGACGGTGTGCCTACCGAATGCACGCATAACTTCTCTGCCGATTTCGTTTGGAAGTCCACGAGTTTCGATCGCATGCAGCTCGCAATGAAGACGTTCGCGGTGGACGAGAAGAGTGTCAGCGGCTACATAGTGAGTATAACAGGTCTTGCTCCGTTGCTTGTGTGCTAACACGTATTCTAGTATCACAAGCTGCTGGGTCATGAGCTCGAGCCTCAGGTCTTGAGAACGCAGATGCCCAAGAGGTGCCCAGGATCTACCCTTTTCCTTGTTCATACGCTAATATTCTGTCAGGTTCTCTGCTCCCGGTCTCCCGGAGCTCAACCATTCTCAGATGTATGCTGTCAAGAGCGTTTTGCAGAAGCCGATTTCCCTCATCCAGGGTCCTCCCGGTACCGGAAAGACGGTCACATCCGCCTCGATTATCTACCATCTATGCCGCATGAACCCAGGTCAAGTTCTCGTGTGTGCGCCATCGAACGTCGCTGTCGATCAGCTGACTGAACGCATACATCTGACTGGACTGAAAGTCGTTCGCCTCACCGCCAAGTCCCGCGAGGCGCTGAGCTCTTCGGTCGATTTCCTCACTCTCCATCGTCTGGTAGCCGCGAACACGAGCCAGGCCGAGTTGCAGAAACTCATTCAACTGAAGAACGAACAAGGAGAACTCAGTCAGAACGATGAGAAGAAATACAAGGCGCTCGTTCGTGCTAGCGAAAAGGAGATCCTCAATGCAGCAGATGTGATCTGCTGTACTTGTGTCGGTGCCGGAGACCCGAGATTGGCGAAAATGAAGTACAGGACCGTTCTGATTGATGAGGCAACGCAGGCCGCTGAACCTGGTACGTTACAGCTTTTATTCCAATCGGATACCATCTGACCCTATCGCAGAATGTATGATACCTCTGGTCCTGGGCTGCAAGCAGGTTGTCCTCGTTGGTGACCATCAGGTACGCTGTCCTCTTGCAGCAGTATACATCAGATTCTGACACTGTTTAAGCAACTTGGTCCGGTCATCATGAACAAGAAGGCAGCTCGCGCAGGTTTGACCCAGTCTCTGTTCGAGCGCCTCGTGGTGCTAGGAAATCGACCCATTCGCTTGCAAGTGCAGTACCGGATGCATCCCTGTCTTTCCGAGTTCCCGTCAAATATGTTTTATGAAGGGACACTACAGAACGGTGTAACCGCTCCTGAGCGGCTTCGCAAGAACATCGACTTCCCGTGGCCTGTACCAGACATGCCAATGTTTTTCTACCAGAACCTGGGTCAAGAAGAAATTTCTTCCAGCGGAACGTCCTTCTTGAACAGGTGAGATTCGATCTTATTCATTTCGAGCTGAAGTTGACCGCGGGACGACAGGACGGAAGCTTCCAATGTGGAGAAGATCGTAACGAAGTTCTTCAAGTCTGGTGTCATGCCGAATCAGATTGGTGTCATCACTCCGTATGAGGGACAACGCTCGTACATCGTCAACTACATGCAATTCAACGGCTCCTTAAAGAAGGAGTTGTACAAAGAGATCGAAGTTGCTAGCGTGGATGCGTTCCAAGGACGCGAGAAGGATTATATTATTCTCAGCTGTGTCAGGAGCAACGAGCATCAAGGCATCGGTTTCTTAAATGATCCTCGGCGTTTGAACGTCGCTCTAACGCGTGCGAAGTATGGTGTGGTTATTCTTGGGAATCCTAAAGTCTTGAGCAAGGTAAGTTCATATGTATTTTATACAAGACAGCTGCTGATGCTTTTCATTGTAGCATCCGCTCTGGCACTATCTTCTCACTCACTACAAAGAGAAGGGATGTCTCGTCGAGGGTCCCTTGAACAACTTGCAGCCATCTATGATCCAGTTCAGCAAGCCTCGTCGTACCCTGGATCAAGCGATGAATCCCTTTACGCGTCGCCATGAAGTCAGCGCGCGTGACGCTCTGCCTCAGGCTCCTGTGAGCGAAAGTCGGAATGGTGGAACCCCTGGCCGCTTCGACCCCAGCTATTATAGGACTCACGACCCCCTCGCGTACATTCCCGCCGACGCTCAGTCGGTTGTGTCGCAAGCTCCGTACTCCAATGGTCTACCCCTGTTCAGTACAGCACCTGGTCCTTTTACAGCCCCCGCTCGCCAGAATGGCCGTAAGGTTGCATACGCGCCCTCAATGATTTCGCAGGATCTTCCGCAAAGCAGCCTCGGAGATAGCGCTTCCGTGATATCAGCCATCCCGCCCAGCCAAGCTCCGCCGCAAGGTGGTATCGCCTACTCACAGTCGGATCGTCTTCGTCGGAAGCTGTCGTTTACCTCCATGGCTGGCACCGACATGGGCACACTTTCAACCTTTGACTACAAGAGTCAGGGCGATCTTGCCGATTACGAGGATATGCGCTCGCAGTATGCCCCCAGCCAGTCCGGCTTCACCGAGTTCTAGCGATGCGCGCATGGTATACCTTCAAAGAGTCACAACAGGATGGCAGCGGCATTCCCTGTCCACTTTGTCCTGATCCGCTCAAGTCGCATCGGCGCTATGTCAATTCGCCGTCACCCGGTGTATCGAGCATCTCTCGATGTTAACCAGGTAGTGCCTTGAGTTTGCGATCCGCATTGTCTACGCGGAATGTAATGTATGCAGTCGGCTGTATGTGAGATCATTGTACAGTTGGCGTAGGTCATAGAACGTAATACTGTACATACTGTCTATGTCCTGGCACTTTGAGAAAATGATGCCACTAACACGCCAAGAGCTTCGGCACGTGCGAGTCATCTATCACCGCCACACCAAACCCTCGGCCCATGTTTTTGAGCCACGGCTCTGCGGAGTCCAACGTCCACCGGCTTCGCAGTTTTATATCCCAACGGCCATCCTTCCTGTAGCAAAAAAGTGACATGCATCATCTTTGGAACGTCGAGGATGTAGTGCGGCATGTTCTTCTTTTCACCGAAGACCCAGTCGATCAAGTGTCCCTCGGCCTGACCTGCCGGTCACTATTCGAGCCTGCCATGAACGAAGTATGGACCAATCTAGATGGAGACGTGAACGAGGGATTGAACCGCTTCTCTTGCCTCTTTCCCGTACGCTCCGCTTGCAATTTGCAAGGAGACTTGCTCAGTCAGGGATAGGATGAAGACCAAGGCAAACGCCACGACCGCAATCACATCGAACCCGGCGATATCACGACGAACGCCAAAGTGACCAGTCGCTTGAAGATTTACATGCCTCGCATCAAACGCTTAACTACGGGGGATTACTATGACCACGATATTCTGCACTCCATGATCTCAAAATTGGGGAGCACTCCCTTGCGCAACCTACTCGCCGGCCTCCAGACATTGACCATCACCACGTCGCAGCCGTTCTTTCTGCTCTCTGCTGTCAGCATAGTACCACCACAAGTCTCTTCCATAAAAGTTTCCATCCAACTGGATTGTGAAGAAGACACACGAGCGTCACAACCTGACGGCGGCGACGGTCTTGGCGGTTTCTTGGTGCCTTTGTTGCAGTTGGAACGGCTTGATCACCTCCGGGTATTCGGCGAATATGACGGGATCTGGACCGAAGAAGGAGGCCGGCAGGTCGAGAACTTCATTACCTCTGTATGCCAAGCATATCCCAAAATTGGAGGACTCCGTCTTGACGGCTTTGCATACGGACCCCAAACGGTACCCGCGTTACGAAAGCTGTCCAGGCTACAAGAGCTCTATCTCGTCCTTTCTTCCGGGGATTTCACCGTATTTCTGGAGCTTCCCGCCCTGGAAATACTCAAAATACGGGCTCTAGATGCAGACTCTTTTGTGGGCTTCTTGGAAAACTTCCAGTGCCCTCTCCTCACCGATTTGGATCTGCAAGTGGAACCAGGTGGTTCTCCGAATGCGTGGCACCAGGCAGCAACAATGGCGATGGCAAAGAGCTTTCCTCATCTGAAGCACCTCTTTTTCCACTATGCCGGTGACATCGATGATGAATACCCTTTCGAGTGGTTTGACTCGTTGTTGAATTGTCACGACATGGCGCGACTGACTGTCATCAACCCGCGTGTCACACCCGCCACGATCACTGATGAAGACCTTTACAAAATTGCCCGCAGTTGGCGGGAATTGCAAGTTTTCGACTTTGGACTTCGCGTCCATCCTCCCATTCCATCCTCGCTTCCGATCAAGGCCACCCTTTCCGGACTTTCCGAACTGGGGACAAACTGTCCCAAGCTACTTTCGATCTCTCTCCGTGCATCACTAGAGACGAACATTAGTATGAAGCGCGCCATCATCCGTGCATCATTGGAGACGAGCAGCAGCGTCAAGGACTACATCGGGCCACACATGTCTTCGGCTGTGAACGATATTGCTCTATTCGATTGCCCACCCTGCATCGCGAAGGAGGCAGCCGTCGCCGTGGTAGCATACTTTCCGAAGATACGGGCGTTGGATGTCAACGAGCATTCTTGTCAGCAGTGCTCACCGACGGACGGACCACTCGCAGTGGATAAGATCGAACGAATGCTAGCCAGTGCGTTTGGTCGGCCACGTACCCGGTCTATATCACACGCAATGGACCGGTTGTCTTCAAGAACTCGTTTTCATATCTGACCCCCGAGCGGAACAGGCACCCAATTGCTTCGTCCTCCTTTCCTCACTGTTGTGCCCTTCTTTATCTGTTGTATCTCCATTCTCGTGTGCCTTTCCAGGCTGTCTATACCAATCCTCTCATATTTGACGTCGGTCACACTGTGGAAGAACACCTGCGATCTTATCATCAGGTACCTGCGATCCCGGCAAGATCCGAGGAAAATCCGATCTTCCACAGATACCCCGCACATAAGAGCCTGTTCGGCAACCAGAACAAGGTGCAATCTGGAGGTGAATCTGCACATATACCTCCGTCAGAATGTGCGCAGATTGAGGCGCGTTCGGCAACCAGATAGTGTGCAGATCACGGACGTGTTTCTCCATACAAATCCAGATACAGGTCTGACCTGTATCTGGGCGCAATCTCTCACCCCGCTCTACTCCAAACCTGCGCCAGTTCAATGGGTCGAAAGAGAAAGACCGACACAGAGATCCAGCCAAAACGCAAATGGAGCGCTGCTGAAGAAGAAGAGCTTGTAGATCAGCTCTTGCTTGAACAAGATGATGGCAATCAGGCAGAGAGTGGATGGAAGGCCGTCGCATGGCAAGCTTGTGTCGACCGTTTGGCAATGAACTTTCCACAAGTGGCCGGACTGAAGAAGGAGAGAGACCATGTCAAGTCACGTTGGCAAAGGGTGCGCAAACCTGCGCCGGTTGGGCAGTCACGTACTAACATGCATCCAGCTCAAACGGCAGTGGAAGATAGTCGCAGAACTCCGCGCACAGTCGGGCTTTGGGTGGGATGAGGCAACACAGACAGTCACTGCAAGTGACGAAGTTTGGAGGGCATACCTGGCTGTGCGTGTACTGCTCTCAGACTATTGCAAGAGCTCAAAATGGCGCAGGTTCATGAAGATGCACGGCCATTCAGAGAGCATGCCTTTCCGCTGTACGACAAGATGGTGCCTTTGGTGGAACCGGTAACAGCCACGGGAAACCATGCACTCCATCTTGGATCAAGCACGCTCGACAACAACCTGGCGCCAGTTGACATTGAAGATGATGATGAGGACGAATTTGAGGATGATAGTGATCATCCCAGAATGCGCAAGCGACAGGCTGCAACACCCATAGCACCTGCAGCCAAGCGGGTCCGATCATCTGTATCCCAAGGAATCTATGCCATGTCTGAGGCAATCAAGGACCTATCCGAGGCGATGACTAGCGCAACCAGTGCAAGTTCTGGGTTGTCTATCATGACCTCTCCGGAGCGCCATCAGCAAGCGATACACCTGGTGGAGCAAGAGAGCGCATTCTCTGATGATGAGCTTGTCACAGCAATTGACCTGTTCACTCATGACCGGGCGCTAGGTGATAGCTATGCTGCGATGACCAAGCCAAATTTGCGCACCCTTTGGCTTCGCAAGAAGCTGAATGAGCAACTTGCGCGGGTTGGTGCACACTCTTTTATGCCAATGAACTCATCAAGTGACATTGACTATAGCCAGTATGCTGGTGGCTCGCCGTTCATGTCTACCTAGCCCGCATGTACATCTGATAGCTAGCCCACATCTCATCTGCAATGCTATCCCGGCGCTGGTTTGCTCGCCGTGTCTCTGCATTTCTCACTCTTGCACTCTGCACACCTGGAATTTCGCGCGGGGTGAGTAGTGCTGCTTCCTCATCTGGTTCTGGGTCGGGTATGTCATTGATGTCATGAGTACGAATGAAGTTATGAATCACAGCACATGCTGGAACAATCCGCGCCTGTGTCCCCATTGAGTACTCGCTTCCATGCCGGATAATTCGAAAGCGGTTCTTGAAGATGCCAAAGGTCCGCTCAATGACATTTCGTGCCTGTGAATGGCGCAGATTGAAGAGCTCTTTGGCATTTGCAGGTCTGTGATATGGTCAAACTGGCGCCAGTTTGCATCTCATAGATGACATACCGTCCGGTCTTTGTGATTGCCCACTCGCGCAGATGGTATCGTACACCACGATAGGGTATCAGCAGCGCATCACAGTGCGCAAATCCCGCATCGGCAAGGTAGTACTTTCCGGCTGGAATGAGGAGGTCTTCACCATGCGCCTTGTTGAAAAGAGCGCTGTCTGGTATACTCCCTTCCCATCCTGAGAGGATGTAGCAGAACCGCATATCGAAAGTGCATGCTGCGAGCACATTCAGGCTGAGACCACCCTTGCGGTCTCGATATCGCGCCCGGTCTGCTGTAGTGGGGTTGGCATTGATATGAGAGCCATCAATAGCGGCCAGACAGTCCTTGAAGAATGGGTACAGCTTTGGATCGGTCTCAAGCTCAACTGGCGCACAGTTTTCCGGCAGGCGAACATATGAGTTGTACACAGTAGGTGCTGTGAGGATGCGTAAGATGCGGTGGAAGACACTGTGGACAGTTCAGCGACAACCGGCGCAAGTTTATGGGAACGTACTGTGAGACTGTGTCCCCGCTCCTCTGGAACAACTCTTGCAACCCTCGGTTTGATTCACCCTTCTGCACCGCAACCAAAAACAGCGCAAGTTGCTCTGTGACACCAATGAAGCGTGTGGGACGGAGGCCACCAACTGCTGAAAGCATGGTGCAAAGTCTCATGAAGACGTGTTTGTGCATGCCAAGGGTATCACGTATGCGGGTTGCAGAGGCTGATTTTATGAGCTCATCCACCCAAACAGCGCCAGTTCGTATTGAATTATGTCGTAGCTGCTTGTCCATGTACCGCTTCATGTATAGCTCCATTGTTGCTGAAACTGCGCCGAGTGTGACAAAGCCAGCTATACATATATGGTGTGGTCGAAGGTCCGGTCTCTGTGCTCTTGCCATGGTGGTCACAATGTACGTCGCGAAAAAACGGGAGCAAACACGAGCAGGATCTGGCACTTTGCCGAACAGCCAAACCTTGCGCAGATCACGCTATCTTGCAGATCCAATCTGGGTACCTCCCCACGTCGCCAGATCCTATCTCACAGATCACAGTATCTGGTTGCCGAACAGGCTCTAAGGAGTGCTGGTCGCGCACGCTGTCCCCACAACGTCGCGCCCCCAGTCCAGTGCCGACCATGCCCCTGCACCTGCGTCCCGGCACAGCGGCCGACGCGCCCGCGCTGTCCAAGATCTGCCTGCTAACAGGCAACTTTGGTACGAGCGCGGAGCACCTGCACACGCACCGCGAGCTGCTTGGGCTGGTCTACGCCGAGCCGTACGTGCGCATGCAGGGCACGTACGCGTTCGTGCTTGTCCACACGCCCGAGCAGAAGCAGAAGGAGGGACCGGAACAGGTCGTGGGGTACATCATCGGCGCGTACGACACGCCCGCGTTCGAAGCGGAGATGGCGAGGGAGTGGTTCCCCCCGCTGGCGGAGAAGTACCCCGTGGGCGGGGAGGGGACCCTCCTGGACAAGTGGTTCTACCGGCTGTTTGCCAACGTGTGTTCCCTTCCCGTCATGCTGCAGTGAAATCTGCGAGCTCACAGCCCACGCAGCCGCCCAGGACGGCGGAGGACGTGACCTCCCTGTACCCCTCTCACCTGCACATCGACATCCTCCCCTCGTACCAGCGCTCCGGCTGGGGCCGTAAGATGGTCGACACGGTCGTGCGGCATCTTTCCTCCCGGGGCTACCGGGGTGTGTGGGCGGGGATCGATAGCAGGAACGAGGAGGGGAGGAAATGGTATGTCAAGTTGGGGTTTAGGAGGGTCGAGAGTACGGTGGGCGAGTATTGGGTGATGGACTTTGAGAGGTGGGATGGGGAGCGGGGGAGACCGGTGGGGCAGGTGACTGCCGGTTAGAGCCAAACCTGGTTTGGTGGAAGGGATGCGAGGTTGTTTGCTGGGTGGGAAGTGGGAGACCTGTGCTCTGTGAGGGGTCTCAGCGTGTGGGATGTGTTCTGGTAGTACCCAACTGCTCAACAGTGTCATTTTCGATACGGTATCTAGCCTCTCCTACAGTAGTCTGACACACACGGGCTGCATAGCGGGCGCGTAAGCGCGGTGGGGGTGTGAAATACTACAAGATGCGAGCGCAGAGGAAAGGGAAAGGGGCAGGTATAGATAGATAGGTCTTTCGCGTAGGATAAAAGCGTTGAGGAAGCGCGAGCGAAGAATGAAGAGGGAAGAGTGAACATGTGCAAAAGTGCAAACGAATGGAACGGCGCCCCTTGTGCGCCTAGCGGGGTTGTGAGAAATGAAGCAATCGTCCAGCTCGCAAGCCTAGAGACACAAGCAAGAAATTTGAAAACTCGGGAGTCGGAGGAGATTATAGTACCAGGGAGACGCCTGCGAGGACGCCCGCCACGAGCGCTGTGAGGCCCAGGGCGTACGGGCGGAGCTCTGCCCATCCCTGTGCCGAGGAGAAGAAGAGGCTGAGTGAGGTGGGCACCGTAGCCCTGTATGGGGTCGCTCTGTGGACGGACACCTGGGGCTGGGGCACGGGTATTTGCGCACCGCCCCCGCCCCCTGAGCCCGAGGGCGGGGGAGGCACGTAGTTGGCCCAGACGTAGCGTTGTGCCACTGCCTCGAAATCCGCCACAAAGGCTGCGAGGACGTCCGTGGCGTTTGTGAGCCTGAAATCGCGCAGGGTAGGGACGTTCCCGTCGGACTCGACCTTCTCCCACTCAAAGTTCATGATCATCTTCAGGCGCGGGTACATGGAGAGGAACGTCGCGTTGGTGATTCCGTCGCGCCACCAGGCGCCTTCGACCTGCTCCTGCGTGGGGGAGACGGTGAGCCAGCTCGGGATGCCGGTCTGGTTCACCTTCCACGATGCGCCGCTGCGGGGAGTGGTCAGCATGCGCGATCAGACGGGATGGAAAATGGAAGGGCTTACGACTCGGAGAGCATGCACGGGTTGGCCATGCAGTAGTTGTTGTAGAAGGGCGTGTACTGTGTCTGGGTCTGGCCGATCTCGTCCACCTCGGGCAGGACGCCCGTCATGGAGCCCTCAAAGAACCCGGGGGGCTGGATGACGTTGTAGTCGTTGGGGTAGTTGCCCTTGTAGTAGTATGACACGCCGTTCCAGTCCACGTAGTCGTCGCCCGGGTAGTAGGGCGAGTACGCATCGTCGTTCAGGTCCAGCTGGCCGTCCCCGTTCGTATCCAGCGCCGCCTGGTCAGCGGCAAGCGCGACCGTGTCGAGGGCGATGCCGTACGGGTAACCGATGGCCGCGTTGGGGGACCAGACCATGCCGCACGTCGGGCACGACTGCTTGATGGTCGTGTAGAGCGTCTTCCAGGTCGCGACGAACATGGTCGGCTGCGTCGCGTAGGGAAACCAGTTGCCGTTCATCTCTGGCGCGAAGCGGAGGAAGACGGCGTGGCCTGCGGTGACGTACGATTGGAGCTGGACGCCGAGGGCGGCCATCTGCGGTGCGATGCGTTAGCATGGCTCATCAATCATCGAGGGGATACGTACGTCCTGCTGTGTGAACCCGCCGAGTCCCTGGAGCGGGTAGACGGTGACGTAGATACCCGCGTCCGTGTTGGTCTCTGTGACCTTTGTGCCATTGATGATCCCTCCCACGCCGGTAACGTCGTTATACTCGTCTACGGGGATATTCTGGGAGAACTGGAACCAGGAGATGTTCCTTCCCAATCGGGCGTTGGCGTTAAGCGGCGAGTCGCCGGAAGTGACGGAAGTGTCGACCCAGAGGCCGAAGTAGATCGAGCCGTCTGCAGGCTCGTTCACTGCTGTTGCTGCGGCGGGGACGGGGGCTGTGGAAGTGGGATTTGTGCTTGTTGAGGTGCGGGATGCGGAGCGGGTATTTTGGGCGAGGGCGGTGGAGAGGAGGGCGAGCAGCACGAGGGGGAGGAGGGAGGGCATCGTGGGCGTTGGGAGGGGGGAGGGGAGAGTGCGGGCTAGAAGAGGGGAAGGGAGGGCTGTTCCTGCGCGTCGTTCCACCGGCGGGCGGTGGGCGGTGGGCGGATGGGCGTGTATCCCAGGGTAGCGGGGAGGAAGAGCAGAGGAAAGAAGTGGGCTGAGCAGGGGGCGGTGTTGCTGGCTTTCGCTGGGCGGGCTAGCGCGCACTCGATCACGCGCTCAGACCCGGCGCCAAGAGAATCGATCGAGCTGCTGGCGATGGCGCTCGACTATCCAAAGCAGACCTGCTCTTGCTTGGATGTGTTGGTTGGAATGTTGGTTGACAAAGAGAGACAGGACAAGGTAACGAGCGGGTCTGCAGGAAAGGAGCGGCGGTCCGAGCGTGTCGGGAGGATGGATGGGCGAAAAGGGTTGGTTGCGAAAGGGGGCAAGGTCAGCGGGCGGGCGCGGGCAGGCAGCAGACCCCGGGGGGTAAGGGACCGTGGGTCTCGGCCTCTATTCTAGGGGGGGCGAACTGTAGGACCTGCCCCTTCATTTGTTGCCGCGTGGACCCAATGGTTGGGTCCGTCAGACACGGACGGTCTTTGTCACCTGGGTATTTGCGCGAACGATGGTTGGTTTCTTGGATGCCTTTGTGCACTTGGATCGGGAACGTTACCTTGGCTCAATGTCGACGTGCTGAAAAAAGACTGGGACCTCTTCACATCGAGGTAGATGTTACGAACGGCTCTGCGTCTGGGGTGATGCAAGCTCGATGTCACACATCTCTGTTTTGATCCCAATGTTTGTGGATCACTGCACCACAACGGCCCGTGCTCCTGCCAATCAAGGCATGCCAGGATCTCCGCGCATCCTGAACACATAACAACCACCTCTGCTGGACGGGTGTTCGCCGCGTCTATATTGGCAACATCCAACCATCCAACCATCTGCTTAGTCCAACCACACATCCCCTACAGCGCGGCCGTCCCAGCTACAGACAGCGTCTCTCAACACCGACTCGGAGCCTACTTAAGAGCTCAAACTCTGATTCCATCACCGGCCCCATCCACGCTATCATCATCGCGCCTCTACCGGTGGAAGAAGCCGAGCGCAACCATCGTCCTGCCTGTCTTGGGCACATAACCTGTTCCTCACCGGTGGTGCTTCTCTTCCGACCGTTGCGTCTTGTGCATTTTCCCGCCGCAGTTTGGACAGTGTGATGCCATCATATGGGACTGGCTATCGCTGTACCTCTGCAGATGGAAGAAGGCGAGCGCAACCATCGTCCTTCCTGTCTTGGGCGCATAAGCTGTTCCTCACGGGTCGTGCTTCTCTTCAGACCGTTGCGTCCCATGCGGCTTCTGGCTTCCACTTGGACAGCAATGCCATCATATTACGGGGCCTGGAAGATCTTTTATTACAGTATGACTGAACAAAGTGGTCCGACGTCCCGTGGCATGGCATATAGACTGGAGCCTTCACTTTGGGTATGATTGTTCTTCAGTTGAGAGAGACCACTGCAGCAATAGCGCGAAGTCTGTCCCGTGCCACCCGTGACTGCTCCCGGACAAGATCTAGTTCGGCTTGTAGAGTCTGCACCTGAAGTTGGAGCTCGGCCGTCTCTGCCATGACGTCTGCTGCGGAAGGTCGGAGGATGCCCTTGTAATTATCTGACCTAAGATGTTCCTCAGTCTATACGCATGACTGTTCCTGTCGCTACGTATCCCTGGCCACATGCAAAGTTCCTTGATTGACAATCTACCTTGGACCGTGGTACAAGATCCGCAAACAAAGGAGTCATTCTTCCACAATCAATACCTCCAGTACAATGCAGCTTTCCCTTCCTGCTCTTCTTCATCAGAAGCAGCGCCAGTTCCAGACCTTCATGGGTTTGGCAGTGCCCTGGAAGTCTCTGTCAGTAAGATCGTACGAGAGTCTAAGAATATGGCTTCAAATTCCTGCTTTCTGCTAGAGACCGTCTCAGCCACGGGGACCGGTGTGTACCGAAGCCAACACTTCCACGCATCGCCTGGAATGGTCACCCGTTCAAGAGCGGGAGAGTCAAGTAGCTCGAGCCACTGAAAAAAAAAGGTGTCGTATGGTTCGCGAAGGTAACGGTGGCTGTTACCACGCCAGCAGCCATCGGGTCTTATCTCGAGGTACTTCAGAGAATGAAGAGATATTGGCTCTTGTGCCGGTGTGTGGGCCAATGGGTGGTATCGTTGCCAGAATGTATCCTGTCCCGAGATGTGGAGCGATGTTAGATTGGGGAGTGAACGTAGGAGCGCGAGGGTGGCGTGGATGTCCGTGTGCGTGTGGTGTTCGAGCCGCAAGCTACGAATGGAATTGCGTACAGCAGCATCCCAAGAAATGACGGTGTGCCACCATGCTGGGTAGAGCGTGGAGAGGATGATATGACGCAGGGCCGGCAGCGCACGTACAGGTCGGACTTTGGAGGGTCTGAGATATTCGACGTACAAACGTCCTGTGCGCGGAGCATACGACTTGTAGGTGATGACCGTGAGCTGCTCCAGCATGGGGGCGGCACGAAGCCATCGGGCAGCCACAAACGCGAGAAAGGAGGCTTCAGCAGACAGGGTGAGCCGTCGCAAGTGATGGGAGACGTGATTGAGTAGCTGCAGGTATTCCGCGTAGTCCACTCTTGTTATCTTGTCGGGCGGAAGGTTCAGCGTGATGTCCAGCGGGGCAATCCTCGCGCGCAGAAGCCACAGGTCCAGTGTTTCCTGTGGGATCCCCGGAACAATCTCGATACAAGTCCACAATATCACAGTGTCAAGAGCGACGATCCTCCACTGCCGGCAAACAGCGGTCGCAGTTAACTGGAAAGGTCGGAAAACCTGAGAGTGGTAGCCGTGACCCTTGATATATTTATGCTCTTGACGATACTGCAGAATGTCGGCAGCTTCTTCAAAGATGAGGGCGAGTACATCATCCGGAAGGCGAGCGATTAGTACATCATCCGGAAGGCGAGCGATTGGAGGAATTGGACAAGTAGACGACGTGAAGGTTCGACGGCGAACCATGCGACGGAAGAGGTTACGTTGATTGTGAAGTCGCACAGCATGCAGGGCCGACGTGGTAGCCTTCTGAAGGCGTTGGAGGATTTTGGAGGAAAAGCGTGATATCGCTAAAGATGCGGCCGGTTGGTCTATCTTACCAGCTCAATGTCAGCGCACATTTCCGAAAACAAGCTTGGAGGCAGACACTCACCACGAGCCCACGATTCTCTGGAGTGGCCATTGCGTCAGGGGTGAGTACCGGCAAGACAGCGGAAGAGACAGCAGGGTCAACTTATAGTCAATTTGCTTCGGGGGTCGAGTCAGACCCACTTGCGTTAGGATGACTTGTCGCGAGAAGTGGTGGGAGTCAGAAGCGCTCGAGCATAAGCAGTCGTGACGTCCGTTGACGTGGTGACATCTCGGCAGGCACAGCTCATATTTTTGCAGATGCGGGGCTGGTTCAGACCACTGCTTGGCGGGATGATGAAGTGATGGGGTGTGCCCGAACAAGAGTCAGTGACAGATCCCCAGACTTGTTCGTCTTTGGTGAACGTGACTCGATTGGAACATTCTGGAAGCGACGGGTCTCACAGTTCGAGCGGCATAGGTTGTGCAGGACCAGAGAGGCGAACAGGGATGGACTCGGATGCAGGATGGTTTTGCTCAGCTCAGCCCTGCAGCCATTCACCATTACGGCCACTCGTGGTATGGTATGACATGGCCGATCCCCTGGAGCGGTGTCAATCGCAGCTCCCCTGCTTCGCACAGTAGCTCACCATCAATTCCGCGTCCCTACTCCTCAACGCAGTAGAGAGCGCAACGGCTCTCCAGCGCCGCCAGACGCGCGTTACGGTGACTTGGTATGGATGACACAACCCCAAGTGTGGACCGCCGGTGTCCTCTTCGTAAGTACTTTGCAGTGTCTCGGCTAGGTGAGCGAAGATCAGCACAAGGATGTCGTCTGGCACGCGCATGATCGGAGAGGATGCAGAGGAAAAGGAGGCTTGGTCACAAAGGCGATTGAGGACAACTTTGTACATATTTCAGATAGGTTAAGCAGTTTCAGGCTCGAAAACAGAGGCAGTTATGCGGGCGACCTTTGGGGGATCACAAGGCCGAAGGCAAGGAGAGTGTACTGTGCGTGTGTCGGACCCTGGTCACCGTAGGAGTCACGCTGGGGATCGGCCAAAGAGGAGAGCACAGGTTCACGAGTGAAGAGGGCGAAAACGGTGAGGCGGCTCCTGCGATGAAATAAAAGGCGCCGTGGCGTTCTTTTCCGGCGACATCCTTTAGTACTTGAGATCCCAACAAGCAGAGTAGATAAGAAGACAAAATCAACACCCTCTGAACAGCCGCCCGGCTGGCGCAATCGGTTTAGCGCGTCAGACTCTTATTTGAGGGATCTGAAGGTTGCGAGTTCGACCCTCGCGTTGGGCTAATGGATAACATGTCTTTTGTTCCTTTGAGCAGTGCGGCTGTGTAAGCCGCAGGGCATAACAGTACAAGGGGTCACGTGATATCAGCCTCCGAAGAGGGGAAAACAAATCCCGTCACCCGCGTCGCATCACGCGCGTAGGCCCTATCGGCTTCTCTATCCAGTACCTCGACGTCGGCGACAGCGAGCTTGACTGTGCGACACCATACATGGCCGACTCGTCGCAAATACTACGCACCCCGGGTGGTACCCGCCGTCGGGGTCCTCCCAAACCACATCAACCCTTTCAACATGATGAGCTTGCACGTGGAAAGTGCGTATATGTCATACAGGGCGTGCATGCAGCGTCTCACCGAGGCACGTTCTACCAGGCGTACGGGCAAGACCATCAAGGTCGTCGGTCGGAATGAGGAGGATATGGAGGACTTCGACGCGCTGATGATGTCCGGCGGCACCTCCGTTGCGGCGGGTCGTGCTCGTGCACGAAATGCATCCCATCGATCCAATCCGAGCCCCCTTCGGCGGCAGCTCAGCAGACATGATGACCGAGGCGAGGATTCGGATGAGGTGTCAATGGAGATCGATACAAGTAAGCATGACTCTCTGTGCCATCTTGCATTGTTGCTGATCTCATACAGGCATCATGGGAGCGACAAGCGCATTCTTCGAAGGACGGCGTGCGTAGTCATCTTCCCCGCTCTATCATACAGCTTCTTACCTTCCCACTTAGCCTCTACAACCGGCGATCGCTCCCGCACAGGTCGACACAGTGAAGTCGACTACGACCAAATCCCTTCCCCCGGCGTCTCTCGTGTCGCCCGACGAAGGTCGAGCGCCACTGCCATTGATCTTCGACCTTCGACCAGGACTCTACGAAGCGATGACGTTGAAGAGGACGATGACCTTGCGCGCTCGCCCGTCAGCGCTTCCACCAGTCGCGCTGCTCGGCGTTCTACGATCGGTCCTGATACCACCGCGCAGCGCACGAGCGGCAAAACGCTGCCCCGGGCAGAAGATGATGATGACGGACTGGACGAGGTGGGGGATGTAGAAGAGGTGTCGCCGTCGATCGCTAGGAGCAAGCGGGCGAGACGGACGAACGAGCTGGAGGAAGAGGTGGAGCCTCCCAGGCGCGGAAGGAAAGGGAAAGAGAAGCAACCGGCTGAAGAGGAGGAAGAGCGATCCGACGTCGAACCTGCAAACGATGACAATAACGTGCCTCAGTATGATGACGATGACGACGGCATGGACCTGAATGCTGCAGATGAGGAAGCATTGGCCGACATGAATGGAGATACAGGGATTGAAAAGGAGCGAGGAGAGCAGGAAGAGAACGAGGAAGACGGAACGCAGTCGCCATCGCCGTCAGCGATAAAGAAGAGGCGAGGCCGTCCTAAAAAGGGCGAAGGTGCCAAGGGCCTGGCGGCACGGAGGAGGGCTGAGGAGTATGCAGAATCTCGCCGTGGCGGCAGGCCGAGAAACGCCGCCGCTGGGCATGGTCGTGAGTGCACAGGTCCCGAGCTGCTGGTCCCTTTTCTGAGGAACGTCTTGCGCAGGTGCGATGAGCGAAGTCATCGATGTACATGGCGAAGGCGAAGGCCATTACTACGATGAGAAAGGCCGACGGCGCAACGCCCGTGTCCGATATGGCCCGCTCGAATACTGGCGCAACGAGAAGGTCGTCTACGGTCGACGTCAGTCTGGAGTCGCCGTTGTGCCGGTTATCAAGCAAATCATCAAGGTCGCGCCTGATCCTGTCCGACCCGTGGGAACTTGGCACAAGCGCGCTTATAAGCGAAAGTCGGAGGAACACGACGAAGTCGAGCATCGCGTTGTCAAACGGGCGAGGTCGAGATCGGAAGAGTCGGTACAGTTTGAGGAGAAGCCACCGGAGATGGGTTGGGACAAGAAGACGGATCCTCTTGGTGTTGTCATTGAGTACATCACCAAGGGTGAGGTGGAGCGCCGTAAGCACCGTTTCCTTGTACGACGTGCACGTCTAAAGTCCATCTCAGGCATTGCCTTCACCCAGAGCATGATTGAACCTCGAGAAGCGGCGAATGCCAGGTTCAAATTCCAGAAGATCTTTGGAGATGGGGAATTCCTTGCGGCAGGAATGCTGTCTGTCCCGGTGGGAGAAACGAAGCCGGCCAAGTCATCGAAAGACAACAGCTATGTGAGTCCGTACGTTGATCTTCTCCGCATTTCACTCATGCTTTGTTAGGTATTCTACGTCATCCAGGGTGCTGTCAAAGTGCAGATCTACCGCACGTCATTCTTGATCGCTGTCGGCGGCATGTTCCTTGTCCCTCGCGGCAACGTCTACTCACTCGAGAACGTGGCCGAGCGGGAAACTATACTATTCTTTGCTCAGGCGCGCAAGATTCCCGAAGACGGCAGTGTCAGCATGCACGATTCACAAGGTACGCATTTTCCCAGTCGCTGGACCCACATTCTGACGCTTCTCAGGAACGCCCATCAAGCGACACACGAGCATGACCCCTGGCCCTTCCGAAGGCCGACATTCGATGCCCCCGCCGCGGAGTCGGTCGGAAGTGGGTGATACGCCCAGTACCGGGCGATCTGCGCCTCGAGCGAGCTCCTCTCGACCCAATGGCTTTAGACGGTAGCCCATCCTCGTCCTGTTATACCTTTTCCCGTGATGGGCTGTTTGTTTGGAAAACACTATTGTACCGCACTCATTTTTTACGCGACAGTTGTATTACGATAATCCAGGAATAAATTGGTTGAAGTTGGCCCTACAGTACAGTACGAACGAGAAGTGCTGCGATGAAACGCGAGTGTGCCAGCCAGCGGTCCCCGCATTGTCTAGTCATCGGGAACCTCTGAACGTCGCTCACCCCGCCAGACCCTGTCGGCCCGGCGGCACTGCTTCCGACCGGAGCTTCCCAAAAGTTTCAAAGCCACACAGCATACATAGCACGCAATTCAGATCATCGTGAGCCATCAGCCGGTCGGCAAAAGGTATGATTCCCATTAGCCCAACGCGAGGGTCGAACTCGCAACCTTCAGATCCCACAAATTGTAAGAGTCTGACGCGCTAAACCGATTGCGCCAGCCGGGCGGCGGTGGAGGAGGCGTACATGGTGAGGTTCTTGATAGGGGATGATGTTGGTCATCACTGGATCAAGTCGATGAGGACTCGTACGCTGCTTCGAACTGATGCTCTGGCCGTCGCGCATTCGCTATTTCTTCTCTATCCGTGCTGTCGGTCACCGCCGCCGTCCTGTCCCGCACTCCGCCTACCCTTCGCACGCGAAGGCAGTCTGCCACTCGTTCATGATACAATACATGCATTACCCGCCTCATACCCCGCCCCCCCGCTAATACATAAGCGTCTCCAGCACCCCATCCAATATCCTCACCGCATCCGGAATATAAAACTTCTCAAACACCAGCGGCACAGGCGTGTCCCACCCGGTCACTCTCTTAACCGGCGCCTCAAGCCGTAGAAAACATCGTTTCTGGACCTCGGCCGCAATCTCGCTTCCTACACCTCCGGACCGGCCCGCTTCGTGGACGATTACGAGCCTGCGGGTCTTCTCCACGCTCTTGATGACTGTGTGGATGTCCCAGGGGAGGATGGTACGGAGGTCGATTAGCTCTACTTGGGCTGAGCGGAGGCTGGCGGGGATGAGGTGGGCGAGGGAGGGGGGAGGGGAACGGAGCAGGGAGAGTGCGGTCTCGCAGTGGTACAGGGGGGTGCCGTAGGAGAGGAGAGTGAGTGAGTCCCCCGGGAGGAGGACTTCGGCTCGCGAGAGGGGGAGCTCGTAGTCGGATGTGGGGACTTGCTCGACTGAAGGAAGTTAGCGGGGAACAGAAGGAAGGACTGGGGAATGTGGAAGAAGGATGGGAGCGCGTGCTGGCAGTAGAGAGGGACAGGGCGCGCCGGAGGAGAGCGTGGGAGGGAAACGGGAAACAATGCAGCAGCAGCAGGGCAGAAGGGAGAAAGCGACAAGCGGAACAATACGCACTAGCGCTCCTATACAAGATCTTTGGCTCCAAGAATACGACAGGGTTCGGGTCCCTTATAGCGGCTAGGAGGAGCCCTTTAGCCTGCAGCGGCGAGCGGGGGATCACTACCTTTCAGCTCATCAGCCCGCAGGTACAGACCCAAACACAGGCAAAGTGGAATTGTGGCAGACCTTTATCCCCGCTGCGCCTAGGAAGAACCCCTCCGGGCTCTGGGAATGATACAGCCCCCCATGGCCTACGCTCATGCACGGCGCTCTCACGGTGAGCCCGCCAGCATCATACTGCCCCCCCGTGCGGTATCGCATCTTCGCTGCCTCGGACACGAGCTGGTCGAACGCCGGGTAGATATAGTCGCTGAACTGGATCTCGGCTATTGCCGTATGCCCCATGGCGGCAAGCCCGATGCCGAACCCGGCGATCCCTTGCTCTGTGAGAGGGGTGTTGAAGACTCTGTCCCGGCCTGGTGCGGGGGTTAGCATTCCCGCAGCTGGGAGAGAAGGGAGGGCGCACCAAACTCCTCTGCAAGGTTCATAGTGCACCTAAACACGCCTCCGAACGCTACATCCTCCCCGAACACGAGCGCGCTATCGTCTTTGAGGAGTGCGATGCCCATGGCGTCCCGCACAGCCTGGTAAACGTTCATCTTCCTCGTCTCCCTCGCCCCGTCCGTCCCCTCCCCGGCCTCATGATCCCGATCCCGCAACGCGTCCGGCTCGTCTTTCCACCTCAGGCCTGGGGCGCGCAGGGCCGCTTCCCGCGTCATGCGCAGGAGGGAGGAGGTGGCTACGCTCGGCAGGTGTCCGCCTGCAGGTGCGGGCTCGATGGTATTTGTAACGTGGCGACGGTGGTTGGGCGTGGAAGGGCGAGGCGGCCGCGGGGAGTGGGAATTCGCGCGAAGGAGAGAAGAAGGGGAGTGGGAGGGTATATATCGCGCTGTGGACGGGCGCATCGTTATCCACTCTCCTCTGTCCTGTGCTGCCCGTTCGCTGGCTTATAAACACTTGTGAGGAGAAGCACCGCACGCGAATGGTGTACGCACGACAGCACCCCGCCAGGCACACCGCCGGTTCCGGCTCCGGCTCCGGCTCCGGGGGTGCGGTCAGGGCCCATACCACCTCCTCCCCCGGATTCGCCGCTTCCTACGGCGCCTTCCCGCTCACCATATCCGACTCTGACGCCCTCTTCTGGCGCTCAACGCTCGGGATGACTTCCGCCAACGCACACCACGCTCCGGAGGAGACGAGCCTGACTGCCCCCGAGGGAATCTACCACCTCACAGACGACGTCAAGCCCCCCGTGCTCCATTCCCAGATCGTCAACTCCCCCAATCTGTACCCGAGCAGGCTGACGACGATCACCGTCTCCTTCCCCGGGAAACAGGCGAGTCAGGGGCTCGCAGCGTTGCTCAGGAGGGATAAGGGGGACAGTGGGCGGCAGAGGGAGGCGGAGGAGCCCGAGCCTGCGCCTGCAGGGGAGGAAAGCGGGAGCGAGGGGTCCCACAACAACAACAACAACAACGAGTCTGACTCTGACCCGCTCGCTGCGTCGGACACCCAACCCCCCACCCCCGGCCTCTTCTCCCCCACCAGCCCCGCGCCCCCGGGCGGGAAGAAGAAAGCGTCAGCGCGAACGACGCACAACATCCGCTCCACCTCCTCCTCCTTCGTAACCCGCATCCACACCACCGAGGGGCTCACGAAGCACCTCGCCTCCAAATCCGGCGACGTCACCTTCGTATTCTACAACGGGGCGAAGAGTTTCTTCTGGTACGAGATCGGGGGCGGGATGAAAGAGCCCCTTGCGCGGGTCACGTTCGCCGCATTTCCGACTTGTCACGACCTGAACCGCGCTACCTCTGGCTCGGAGGCACTCGACCTGCTCATAGGATTCAACACGGGCGATATCATGTGGTACGACCCCCTTTCCTCGCGCTACGTGCGCATAAACAAGGGGGGGTGCATGACCACCTCACCCGTAACCTGCGTCCGCTGGGTCCCAGGGCACAGGAGCATGTTCCTAGCCGCGCACGCAGATGGAACCATAAACGTGTACGACAAGGAGCGGGAGGACGGGAATTTCGGACTTGCCGGAGGGGTGGATCCCGTGAAGGACGCGGAGTGGAACGCGCTAGAGGAGATGACCGTTGTTAGGCCGCCGGCGCCGGCGGCCGCGAAGGGGGAGAAGGATAAGCAGGCGAGGAACCCGGTGTCACATTGGCGCATTTGTAGGCGCGCGATTACCGGTGCGTCCTCCGCACTCTCTCCCCGTCCCACTCGCTGACGCCCCCGCAGACTTCTCCTTCTCCCCCGACATGCGCTACCTTGCCACCACGTCCGAAGACGGCTGCCTGCGAATAATCGACCCCTCAGCGGAGAAGCTGCTGGACACCTATTCCTCCTACTTCGGCTCGCTCACCTCCCTCGCCTGGACGCCCGACTCGCGCCACCTCCTCACAGGAGGACAGGACGACCTCGTCTCCCTCTTCTCTCTGCGGGAACAGCGGCTCCTCGCCCGCTGCCAGGGTCACTCAAGCTTCGTAGTGGCCGTGGCGGTCGATGGAGCGAGGTGTGATGGCAGGGGTTATAGGTTCGGAAGTGTGGGTGAGGATAAACAGCTCGTGCTGTGGGACTTTGTGGCGCCGCCTGTGACGAGGCAGAGGACGGGGACGCTCAAGGGCGAAAAGGGCGAAAAGGAGGAGAAACAGAGCAGGTACCATCCGGCGCCTCCAAGAGCGCTCATCCCGGTCATTTACCCGTCTATGGTGCGTTTTCTGCTTCCCACCTCTTCCGCCTCTGCTGCTCCATGCCTTCCGTGCATCCACTGACACGCGAGCAGATCGTCCCCCTCCAAGGGGAGATCCTCTCCTCCCTCGCATTCGTCCCCCAGTACGTGCTTACAGTCACCCGCCCGGGGTGGGTCAAGTCCTGGCAACGGCCGCCGGAGCGCGCGGTGGATATGACCGCGGAGAAGAATGCGCTGTTTGCGAGGAAGGAGGAGGCGGTGGGGGAGGGGATTAGGGTGTAGCTGACGCGTAGCCCGTAGCGGGCGGTTGTGCTACGGCGTGCGTGTGCATTGGGCAGTAGAGTAGGCGCAGGGAGCTAGCTATCTAACAGGACGCTTGATATCTATTCGGTATGTTATCCGTGGAAACGGGGAAACACTGGGCATGGGAAATGGTTTAAGATACAAAACTATTCATTCGCCGAGATCATCAACGGACCGGCACGAAGCAATGCGCAGGGAGCAATTCGTCAGAATCCCAGTGGGAACGACATGCGAAGTCGCTGGACCACCGCCGCGCCGAAGAAAGGGGTGCCATCGCCTGGCAAATTCAAGAAGAATCCCTCCGAGAGCCAGATACCGTGAGTGTAGCAGGAAATGTCGCTCGGCTCCCACACACGTATAGCCCTGGCTGAGAAAAACGCCCCACCTGGGGGCCGAACCGACTCACGCGAGATCCGATGGGTATCATCCCTCTACATTACTATCCACGTACAATACTATGGCATCCTACAACCCCTTCCCCTTCCCCTTTTCCGCCTTCTCGTCTGGCATCCTCAGCACGACAAACTTCCTCGTAAGGCAGTTGAACACGCTGCCGAAGAAGAGCGCGACCAGCGTTGAGCTCATGATGATTACGTTGTAGGGCATGCTAAAGTCTGGAGTGGGGAGGTCCACGAGCAGGGTGGAGCTGTAGATCCTCCCTTGGCCTGCGAGCTCTCCGCGGGTAAGGCCGGCCCCCTCCCGGCTGCTTGAGGGAGAGGTGTTGAGTGCTTGAGGGAGGGGGAATACGACCGCAGCAGGCAGGTCCCACCCCCGTGAAGCGTCCGGCTGGTGCTCCGTATACCTTATGAAGCCCTTTTCGGCCTGCATGGTGAGGTGCACCTGGGAGGAAGCAGGGAGGAGGAGGGTGAGCTCGAGCAGGGTGGGCTTGGGGGAGACAGGGGGCAGATAGGAGATGGATTGGAGTATATCCTCTGCATGTCCATCAACGTGGTAGGGGGAAGAGCTGGGCCGAGGTGAACGTACCTCGCGCAACGCCGCCCACCTCCGTCTTGAGCGTGTGCAGGAACAAGCTGAGGAACCAAGGTAGCGTCTCGACGTACAGCACGCGCCTGGGCTCTGGCAGCGCGTTGGAGAGGATGATGCTGAGCTCGGCGAGGCCCGAGCCGCCTTTGAGCGAGCGGCGGATGCTCAGCTCTGGAGGGGCGTAGTGCGCTTTCGCTGGGTGGAGTTCAGCCTGTATCCCCATGGCAAAGCAGGGACAGCGCGCTCACTGTAGTCAAACCGCTCCTCCAACCACCGCATCGCGACGTCCAGCTCCTCCCCCACTTGCGCAAGATCGTACACAGCTTCGAACTTCCCGTCCCTCGTGAGCATCTGCGCGGGTGGGGGGAGCAGCTCGTGTATGCTCTGTTCCGAGGAAGGGGGCAGGAGAACGTTGAGCGTGCTGGAGGCGGCGGCGGGGCAGGCGCGCGTGATGGGGCGGTCGAAGAGGGAGGTGAGGGACCAGTCTGCGGCTTTCTCAGATATAGTTCGAAGGGGGAGTAGGGGGGCATACCGCGCTTCCCGCCCGACACCCTCACCGGGTCAAACACCGCCCCCACCTGCATCTCCAGCTCCGTCTCCCCCGTCTCGTTCTTCCAGCGGACATGCACGCCCACCCCATGCCAGTCCGCGGAGAACACCCGGTGCGGGTTGAGCAGCTGGGCGATCCCCGCGCGGGCTTGGCAGGGGAGGAGCTTGAGGAAGGGCGTGAGGTTCTCGGTGCAGATGGATTCGGAGGGGTGGGAGGCGTGGTAGAGCTTGTGTGCGGTGTCTACCATCCTTCTCAATCAGCAACATCATACGAGGAAAGGACACAGTGCGAACGGGAAGGCAAGTCTCCCTCGGGCCGGAAGGCGAGGCGCGGGGAAGTAGTCCTCTGCTCCATCTGGCTGCTCAAGCTGGCGCAAAACAGCCCAGCAAGCCCATTCGTGAGCCCCTGCCATCTTCCCCCCTCCCCTTCTCCCGCCTTTTCATCTTCAGGGGAATCGGAAACCCAAGCCCACATCTCCGCCCCCGTGCGGAGGGCTCCGCCCGGCTGGCCCCAGCGGAGTGGGTCCCACTTGCCCGCGTTGAGCGAGAGGTGCAGCTCGGGGGTGTCGTATGTCCGCAAGAGCTGAGTGAGCGATAGCGGCAGGAGGGTGGTGTGGAGCGCTTTCCCCCAGTCTCAATTCAGCATCTACCTTCGCAGTTCGCGGGAAAAGCTCACGGGCATCGGGCGGGGCGGCGAGGAACGGCACTCCCTCCGCTGGGTCGCTCACGGTGGTCAGGAAGCGGAATTGGGCGTGCACCTTGCCGTCCGGGAGGGGACGGAGGGTGAGCTGCTCGTCGAATCGTTCATGGGCGCTGATGGCGGGGATGGCGTGCAGGAGAAGGAGGAGGAGGGCGATGGGGAGATGCATAATGGCCGACGATGGGTTGGTCAGAACGGAGAGGGACACTCGGACTCGGACGCGGTCCTGGCGGTTTCGCGGGGGTTACGTAACCGGACCCCGAAGGTCACGGTGACGAGTCGAGCTAAGTTGACTCGGCGAGCTTTGTTTCTGCACAGCGACCGGCATACGTATGCTTTTCTACAAAATCTGCGTCTTCTGCATTCATAAAAGACCACTTTCTACAAAATAACTTTCTGCTCTTTTGTGAGCAACTCATATTGCTGCTCCGCTTCCTTGGCGACCCGTTCTTGCTCGCGTCAGCCTGCTCTCCTTGACGACCTCCTGATGAGCATCAACATCAAAGCCTGCAAGCGGACCACTCTCATCCCGAAACAGAAGCCGAAAACACGGCAATAAATGGCAACACCAGTCATTTAAAAGCGTGACCACCGGCTGTTCCGCACCATTCACAGCGACCGCGCTGGCGCTCCTCCTGCCCGTTCCATCCATGCCCCTGGATCCTGACAGACGGCGACCGCATGCCCCCCGCCCCTCGAGCCGCACGCAACCGCCCTGTGCACCTGCCTCCTGCTTTCTCATATCTCGTTCATACTGCCATACCGAGTGTGGACGGCGATATGCCCTCCGGCTGCGTTATCCAGTCCACATGCCTGTCGACGCAATAGCCCGCCCAATCGCCCCAAGGCATCTATCCGGCAGCCCCTGTTCACGCAGTCGTGCACCTGCCGCGCGGGACACATGCCGTCGAGCACGTTCTCCTCTCTCGAAAAAGAAAAACAGGACTATAGTTGGAGATCATATCACGGGCCCGGGCAGCGTGAGTAGATCCCGCGGAGGTTGGCCGGCCCTCGCGCGGTGTGCTGTTGGCTTGTACCGCTGCCGTCCGCACGTCGTCCGCTCTATTAAAGCGTGCACCAGCCTCTCTCCGTGCGCTCGTCTCTCACAACCTTTTCTCCCATCCTCACCTAGGTGAGTCCAGCACGACCGACTTTACCAATTCGCTAACAACTGAACTTTCTCAGCAACTCTTCCCGATGTGCGAGCTCCACCTCGTGACAGAAGTCTACCCCTGTGACGCCTCCGCGGACGTGACCCGCCCCGTGCAGTGCGTGACCGCCGCCCACGAGCACGCGTGGTGCCCTTCCAGCCAGTGGGAGAACCGGACGCGCCTGGGGCCGATGAGGCGGGAGAAGGTGGAGAAGCACCCTGGGTGCAGGGAGTGCGCGGCGGCGGGCTCGACGCCTAAGGAGCGGGGGAAGAAGGCGTGAACGTGAGTCGCACTATGGACTCCTAAGCTGGCTAAAAGCCTCATTGCAGGGAGTTGCTGAATCGGGAGTTTCCTCTCATGGGAATGGGCGCCAGCAGTTATATGTGTGACACATGAATTACAAGGGAATGCACGATGAGCCGATGCGTAGTTAGTCCTCCCTCTCGTCCGCGCGGTCGATCTGCCGGCGCTTGCGCGAGTCGCTCCTAGACCCAGTTAGCTGATAGAACAGGATGGGGTCATCGCAAGCTTACCCCTCAGCCTCGAGCCCCCTCTTCGTCCCCCTCGTAGCACTTTCGAGGAACTGGTCGACGCCGAACACGTCCCCCGTGTCCTTCTCAAACTGCACGGGCCCCTCGCGCACCTCCTGGTCACCCGCGCCCTGGAACCCGTTCTTCGGCGCACCGAGGCCGAACCGGTCGTTCTCGAGTGCCTCGGTGATGCCCTCCTCTGTGCCGCCGCCGAAGGACTCGTCGTTCCCCGCGCCGAGGTTGCCCCGCTTGTAGATGGCCGCGGCGGCCGTGGAGCCGTGGAACAGCGGGCGGTCGTACAAGTTGTACGCGTCCTCGTCGGCGAATTGCGACGGGAGCGCGTCCCGATTGAACAGGCGCTGATCTAACATCGACTCCTTTGATACGCTCGGCTTGGCGAGACCGAGGGCGATCTTTTCGGATATATCGCGATTTTGTTCTCTGCAGCGCATCGTTAGCACAACCGGGGGAATAGTGGATGTGTGGACTAACCTGGCAAGCATCTTTGCCCGCTGTTCCGTCCCCATGTTGTTCATACGCAGCTCCCTCTCGCGCTGCTGCCTCTTCTCCCGCCTCATCTCGTCCCTCACCTTTGCCGCCTCCTCGTCCTCCTCTTCCTCCTCCTCCCGCTCGCTCTCCTCCTCGCTCTCCTCGCTGCCATAGTCGGCAAGCCCCAGGCCAGCGCGACCGGCGCCAGAGCCTCCGGCTGCCGCCGACTCTGCTCGGCTGCCAGAGGGCGCAACGCGGTCTTGCCGTGCACGCTGGGCGAGCAGCCGCAGATTCTCTTCCTTGCTCTCCTTCTCCTTCTGTGCCAGTTTTTGCTGCATGAGCGCACGCTGCCGCACCTCTTCGCGTGCATGTCGGTCAGCAACGTACAACGCTTCGGATAGCTTGGCAAAGTTGTCGTTGATGTGGATCTAGCACACATCCAGATTAGAAAGACCAATGTAAAAGTGCCCACGAACTCACGTCCTGCAGTCCCCGTCCGTCGGCTGCCAACCGCTTGTCTAGCGGAATAGTGAAACCCTTGTTGTTCTTCCAATTACTGATAGACGGCGGTATCATCCAAGCCTTCTGCTCCTCCGCGGTTGCCTTTCTCGGCGGGCTGCGAAGCACAGGCGGTGGTGGGCTAGGCGGGCCGCGCGGGACCTTCTTGTGCTTAAAGCGTGGTGGCTCGAGCGGGTCCTCGACGACCTCGGACATCTTGATGATCCTCTGCTTGAGGCCGTTGCCGCTCTGTTGTACCGGAGTGTAGCGGATGAACTGGCTCTGTCCCTGCGAGTCGGGGACGTGCTTCGGTTGCGCAGCCTTGATCTTGCCGTTCACGAGCTTCTCCAGGGCGGCTTTTGTGCGTTCGGCAGTGGCAGCTATTTCGTCGTCGGTAGGAAGCTCCATTTGCCTCTCAGTTTCCGAGAGATCGGTTCGCTGAGCTAGCGGCACGAGGTCCTTGAACTGCGATTGCACTCTGACACCTTCTCGATGGCCTTGTGTGGCAATCACGTCATATCGTACATTCCCCTCCGAGTCCACCTGCAATGCAAGAGTATTGCCGGCAGCAGTCTGCAAGCAGACGACCAGTCAGCATTCCCCAGCGAGACCTTAGGACTTTGCGCACCTTCTTCTTCCCCATTTCGTTCGGATACTGAGCAATATGACACTCTGGGTACGCGCCTCCATCTCCAAAGTCGTCCGCCTTCAAAGGTCGCCATCCTGACCGCTGTCCGTAGGGTGGTATCACGGCGCGCGGCGCGAGGGCGAGTGTGGGTTGGACGACCTCGACCTCTTCTTCCTCCTCGACTGGCGCTGAATAGAGCGGCTTCGGCAAGAGACTGCGTCCAATATCAGCGACAGATTCAGCAGAACATATAGCCTGCATACCTTGCCAGAGCAGTAGCCATGATCAAGATAAACAGAGATACAATCAGGTAGAAATGGCAGACGAAGACAATGCGAGAGCGCTTATGAGTTGGTGGAGCGGGAGCAAACGGCTAAGTTTCACTCGTTCGGATATTCTCTCGGCTCCGAGCGTTCCTTCTTAGCGTCATCACCGTCTGCGCAGGGGTTCGCTATCCGCCGCCTTCCTCAACCCCTCGCCCTACCCCCATACCCCCTCCTCCCAAACATCGCCCAGCATGTCCGGCGCAGGCGCGCGCGAAGCTGTCTTCCCGACGCGGATGAACCTCAACATCATGCAAGGCCGACTGAAGGGCGCGCAGACAGGCCACTCGCTCTTATCGCGCAAGCGGGACGCGCTCACCACCCGCTTCCGCGGCATTCTCCGCAAGGTCGACGAGGCGAAGCGGAAGATGGGCCGTGTGATGCAGCTCGCGAGCTTTAGCTTGGCAGAGGTCACGTACGCTGCTGGGGGCGATATTGCCTACTTGGTGCAGGAGCAGGCTAAGACGGCGACGTTCAAGGTCAAGGCGAAGCAAGAGAACGTTAGCGGTGTTATGCTTCCCGCGTTCGACGCTGTAAGAGAAGGGAGCACAGGTGCGTTTCGCTGAATCGCATGAGGATGGCGGCGTTGATGAATCTTCTCGGTAGACTTCAACCTCACCGGTCTCGGGCGTGGTGGTCAACAGATCCAAAAAGCGCGGGAAGTGTACGCCAAAGCGCTCGAGACGCTCGTCGAGCTCGCCTCCTTACAGGCACGCATGCATTCTCCAGTCTCTCTCAACCCTATCTTACAACGCCCCTGTAGACCGCTTTCACCATCCTGGACGAGGTAATCCGGACCACAAACCGGCGCGTGAACGCCATCGAGCACGTCATCATCCCCAAGCTTGAGAATACGATCAAGTACGTCGTCTCGGAGCTGGACGAGATGGACCGCGAAGAGTTCTTCCGGTGCGCTCTTCGACCATTCCTCGCCGTGAACTGCGCTAACTAGGCGTATGCAGGCTGAAGAAGGTGCAGGGGAAGAAGAAACGGGATGCCGAAGCTGCCGAGCTGGTCAAGCAGCAGCTGGCGGCAGAGGGGATCAACGTGGATAATGAGGAGGACGCGGAGACGGAAGAAGAGCATGCGCTCGACTTGCTCGCGGAGAAGGACGCGGACGTCATGTTCTGAAACGCTGCGAGGCGAGGCAGCATGATACCTGGTTTCGTGCGACGTACTGTATTCAACGATTATTGCGGCTCTCGTGGTGCCGTTCCTGTCATGTTTCACACCGAAGCCAGTGGATCAAGCACAGAGACACAGCCAATAAGATGAACGCAGAAGTTCCTGTGGACTGCACATATGCTCATGGTTCGCTTTCGTCCTGCTTTTCTGGTCTTAGTTATCCATGGAGCAGTGTGCGATGGCCTTCCCTCGCACACGACGGGCATCGACAGAACGTGAGACGCCAATCATACTATGCATATGCATGATATCATAGTGTGTACATGCTACATGCTTTTCGGCATGAAACCATGGAACCGGTGGAAAACCAACAAAGCATGTGCGATTACTGGTGAACGGTCAGAAACTGTCGAGGGCGCTATAAGGGCATAGGACTCACGTCAACCATCTCAACGTCCTCGCTCTTCTTCGAAGTCTTGCTCCTGTCCCTGCGCTCCAGGATCGCCTTGCGGTCCTTATCCAGCTTGAGGTTGATGATTACGCAGTTGCTCGGGTGGATGCCGACGGGTGCAGAGGAGCCGTTCGACTTGTCCCGGGCGATACGCTCGATATGGATAACAAACTTCTTGCGGTACACCTGCGTCACCTTGCCCTCGCGCCCCTTGTACTGACCCCGCACAACCAGGACTTCGTCGTCTTTCCGGATCGGCATCGATCGGACCTGCACGCGCGGTTAGTACGGGTGGAGCAGCGGGGGAGAAGGGGAGGGACGCACGGAATGCTTCGCCCGCAGCTCCTTGGACAGGGAGCTGGACATGATCGTCCGCCTCACCGAGGAGGGTGCGCCAAAGTGCGCGGCGCGGGACTTGCGGCGGGAGACGGATACGGCTGCAGAGGAACGGTTAGCATACAGTTCTGACGATCGTCGCCAATGACGGCGGGGTTGAGCTCGCGGCCGGGCGGTCGAACGACATCCATCCTTCACCCCATCCATCCATCCTCCCCACGCCTCTTAACGCTTCCAAAGCCTCCCATCCCATTCCCCCGAGCTCAGAAGCCGTCCAGAATGAGAACACTCACATGGAGAGGTCTTCATTGTTGTCGAATTGTCGGTGTCGATGCAGACTGGTAGCCAGACGACGAGGAGCTGAAAAGTCACCCTTGGCCGGGGTGAGGCGGATGCTTCCGAGGAAGCACGGAGTTGCGGCTCCGAAAGGGGTAGGGATGCTCCCGCGTTTCGTCTAGGCTTGGACGTGACGCTAGTAGTTGACGTGGTGGTAACTGAGCTCGTTGTAGCTCTGGCACTCGCCGGGAATGATGCGCGCCCTCCCAACCTGCCTCTTCCATCTCCTCCTCCTCTACCTATCCGCCGCCGCAGCCCAGGGATCTCGCGCCCTCCCCCACTTCACCGCCGGTCAGCTCACGACCCTCGCTCTGCCAGACGCGACCTCCCAGCTGGACCCGAAGAACGCAGCGGGCCACCTGGCAAAGCTGCTCATCCCCCGCCCACGTGCGCCGGCGTTTATCTCCCTGCGAAACTGCAGCTAATTAAGATGTTGGGCGCGCAGCGGACACGGCGAACAACACGCTCGTGCGGAATTACATCGTCTCCCACCTCCGGGCGCTCAACTGGGACGTCGAGGAGGACACATTTCGGGACCGCACGCCGTACGGGGAGAAACAGTTTGTAAACGTCATCGCGACGCAGGACAAGCACGCGGCGAGCAAGCTCGTCCTGAGCGCGCACCACGATTCCAAGTTCTACCCAGACTTTCCGGACAACCAGGTGCGTCCCCTTCCCTCTCCCTCTGCATGCGGGGCAAGCTCACGCGCGGCAGTTCGTCGGCGCCACAGATTCAGCTGCGCCGTGTGCGCTCCTGCTGGATCTCGCGAGCGTGCTAAACCCGTACTTCCCCACGCGTCCCACTGCGCCGCACAGCGGCACCACCCTCCAACTCATCTTCTTCGACGGGGAAGAAGCGTACCAGACATGGACCGCGACTGATTCTACGTACGGCTCTCGGCACCTGGCCGACAAATGGAGCAGGGAGTACGTCACCTCGCCCTCCTTTGGCCCAGCGGAGAACGTCCTCTCCACCATCGAGCACCTGGTCCTGCTCGACCTACTCGGCGCGGCAAGTCCCTTGATCACCAACTATTTCCCCGACACAGGCTGGCTATTCGACGCGCTCGTCTCCTCCCAATCGCGGCTGGCGGAGCAAGGCCTGCTGGACGTGCCCGAGCTCGTGGCGGAGGAGCATAAGGGGAAATGGGAGGTCTGGGATAGCTTCTTCGTCCCGCGCACGAGCGCGGCCAGGGCGTGGCATATCGAGGACGACCATATCCCGTTCCTGAAGCACGGTGTGCCGATACTGCATGTCATCGCGAGCCCCTTCCCGAGGGTGTGGCATACGCTCGCCGTGCGTCTTTCTCCGTCCATTCCTCTTCCCCCGCTCTAACTCGGGACTGAATGGTACAGGACGACGCGAGCGCGCTGGACCTTCCCACACTAAAACGGTGGAACCTCATCTTCCGCCTGTTCACGGCCGAGTACTTGGGGCTCGCGGTGCCCGAGCAGGCCGTGCAGGCCGCGCAGGGGGAGCGGCGGCATGCGGAGCTCGTGAGTGCTTTCCTTTGCGAGCACGGAGCAGCGATAGATTGAACAAAGTAAAAGGGACTGTAATGGCCCGTCTGGGCGTTGGACATTGGGCATCAGGCAACCGCGAGAGGGTGGGGTTATTGTACAACAGAAGGGGGACACGGAATATAGACGCTACACGTAGTTGGATACCTCGATCAAATTACCCTTTTTCCTCACATCAGCTCCTCCATCACTCCAGAAAGTAAAGGAAACAGTGCTCACATCCGGATCCCTAGTATACACACTGCTCAGTTCCCCCTGCGCCCCGGTACGCCTCACCACCACGCCCCCTTCTAAGACCTCGAGCCCCTCGGCCTTCCAGTACTCCAACACCTGCGCAGCGGTGGTCGGGGGGGAGAGGACGAAGCACAGGTCCTGGCTGCCCGGGACCGGGGCGGCGGCGTGTGGGGTGTAAGGGGATGAGGAGGGGTGCAGGTTGAGCTTCTGGCGGCCGAAGTGCAGGGCGTGCCGCTCGCCCGTCGCGGTCCGGAACGGCTCGTGCTGCATGCCCCTTTCAATTGCGGCGGGTCAGCTGCGCTCGCACGCGCGAGCAGGGAGGAGGCGTACAGGTAGCGGGTGTACCAGGCGATCGTGGTTTCTACAGAACGGCACTGGATGACGATATGGTCCACCCGATCGATGGTGAATGGCGCGGACATGTTCAAGTTCCTGCAGGTCGGGCGCTGGAGGAGGAGGGATGGGGATCTGGCTAGGCTTGGAGCGCGGGCAGGCAGACGCAGGAGCATAGCAGGCCTGAGCTTACTAACCTGCTTCTGCAACTACTAGTTGGGCAGACCCTGAGCACGTGCCCAGTGCTGGGCCGAGATGAGCCGAGGGCGGGCGATAGGCTGTGGTCAGCTTACCCTCCTGCTCAGCGGGCGTCTGTGCTCCATTGATTGCCTCTCAATTGTTGCTACTAGTTCCTGAACAGGCGAAGCGGCCCGACAAACCTCGGTGATCCCTCGGTGCCAATGATGTAAATAGTACCCACCGGAGCCGAGCAAGAATTCTTCCGATGCGCGTTTTACGCGTCAATAGGGTCCGCGACGCGTCTCTCTGTACCGCAGTTCTCTAATGGCGGCCCCTACAATCAGCGCTCTTCGGCCAAATGGCCTGCTGGATATGCTCTCTGACACTGAAGATCTGGATATGGAGGTGTCATCCTATCGACCTTTTGGCGCCGCCAGAAGTCTGCTGGATGATGACGTGGATATGGACGAGCTGGCTGCTCGCGACGCGTCTCCCCTGGAATCGTATGCGGCGTCATCATTGGTCTCTCATACGACGTACCAAGGAAAGCAGACAATGGTTCCTAAGAACACGATTCTGAGGGAAACCGCGCTACTTGGCACATACGAGACTCTGGGGACCACAACTCGGATTGAGCCGCTCAGAACGTTCGTTTCGAATGGCTTGCTGGATGAGGAGAATGAAGCGATCAGGGACGTCAATCCCGACAGCCATACTGGAACCAATGTTGCAGAGAGCTCTTCTGCACCACCTGATCCCGTCAGCACGGATGCTTCCAGGCGTTCTTTGCCAAGCTCAGTACCGCGTTCAACCTTCGTGGCAAACGGGTTGTTGGACGACGATGACGCTGGCCCGAGCTTCACTAACTTGACTGATGATGCCTTGGAGTGTATGTATGACCCACATTTGGCAACAGCTGGTATTGATCCATATCCTTAGCCGAATCCCAAGAACTTCCATCCCTGTCGACGTTGCTCGGAATTTCTCCGCATTGGGGTCCAGTGTCGGGCACAACTTTCAACAATCGTACTGTCCGATTTAGACGTCGTACTAACCAGAGGGCGAAGATGGTATTGGTAAGGAATATGGCAAGTTCTGCATTTCCAATCTCATACTCGTCTAGCAACGGGATGATAACGACCACTTGCATCTTCTGGAGCGGCCAATTCATCGGCTCATGGATGATCTTGCCATAGCTGCGTTGAAACCCGCGGCGAAGTATGTTTCTGCTATTTAAAGGCTCTCATGTCCTTATACATGGGTTAGACATGAAGAGGGACATCGGAAGGCAGCTGTTGAAAAGCATCTCTGGGTCGATCGATATAGACCGAAGCGATATCTAGACCTCCTTGGAGATGACGTAAGTTCGTACTTCATCGGTCGAATCTCGATGGCTTACTTTAACGCAGCGTGTACACCGTGAAACAATGTCATGGCTGAAGGAATGGGATCATTGCGTCTTTGGTCGTAAGAATGTTCGGAGACGAGATAGAGAGAACGATCCGGCGGAGATCGAAGGGTACGAGGATCCCTATCACCGGCCGTATGAAAAGGTCAGTCCTGCCTTTCCCGTCATCCAGCTTATATTAAGCACTCGACCAGATCCTGTTGTTGTCTGGACCTCCTGGGCTTGGAAAGACGACGCTGGCTCACGTCCTAGCAGCCTCTGCTGGTTATGCCGTACATGAGATCAATGCCTCGTAGGTTACGTTTACCATTTAATTCTCGTCTTATTGAACTACATCCCAGGGACGAACGTGCTGCGCGAATAGTCGACGATCGGATCCGACCAACCCTTGAGGCCGGCTCTGGTGTCGGATCTAAGAAGCCGGTCTGCCTCGTTATTGATGAGATCGACGGTGTTGGCGGGGCAGGTGGAGATGTGAGTCGTCTAACCAGTGACCAGGAACGTACCGTTGACGATTTTACAGTCGAATGCGTTTATCAGCAGCCTCCTGCAGCTTACATTTGACAAGCCGAAGAAGAAGACACCAGGCAGGCGTGGCAATCAGAAGGATGTTCGCCCTCTGCTCCGCCCCATCATCTGCATTTGTAACGACTTATACGCTCCCTCCCTTCGTTCTCTTCGCCAATATGCACGCCTTGTCCGCATACGTGCACCGACTCCACTGACACTCACAAATCGACTGCGTGATGTCTGTGAGCTAGAGGGGCTTAAAGCTGACAACCGCGCACTCAGCGCTCTCGTGGGCGTCACGAAGGGAGACATCCGCAGCTGCCTCAACACGCTTCAGTTTATTCAATCTCGGACTGTTGAAGTGACGGAGTCAGTGGTACGAAGTGCCACCGTAGGCATGAAGGACTCGGAATTGTCAACTCAGCAAGTATGGGACGACATATTTTTACCCCTTTCCAAGAAGCGCATCCGAAAGCTGGGGTTCGTCGATGGCGAAGAGGCGCTGTACGTCTCTCGGTTGAGCTTTGAGGTTGAAGCGACCGATGAGGTGGAGCGAGTAATGCAAGGTTTGGTTTATTCACTTATACTGTTACTGCAATCTCATAATTCCCCAGGCTGCTTCTATCACTATCCCAAGGCACGTCTACGCGATTCACCTTGGGCCATCTTCGAAAAGGCACACGAATGGCTGGATGCCTTTGACATCTTTACGGGCACCTTCAAAGGTGGTGACGATCCAGTCTGGGCGCTGCGTGAATACCGCTCCTACTTCGTGGTGGCCTTCTCGCCACTATTCATTAATCCGGGAAATCCAAAAGCTGAGTTCCCTCAAGCAGACTACGAGGTATTATCATCTCTCTGTGATGTAGTTCTGCGCTGAACCTAGTATCAGGCATTCTTGATGGCAAAGGCCAATGAGGAGATCTTCTCTGCATTTGCAAGGCAGTTATCGCCTGATGTCAAGAAGTCATTTCCTCAAGAGTTGTTCCCGACTGAGCTGTTGCCTTTGCTGAATCGGATTATTTCACCCTCTCTGCGGACAGTAAGGCTCGACATGACAATGATTGGTGAATTGAGCTGACACCTCCCAGGTTAACAATCAAGTTGTCAAAGCTGAGGAGCGTGCTGTGCTAAACCGGCTCGTTCATCTCATGGCCGACATGAAATTGACGTTTGTGCAAGAGAAGACGGAGGAAGGACAGCTGGTGTACCGCCTTGATCCGTGTGTTCTCATGCATTGTTTGCTCGCAACATGCTTATTCCCCGCAGACCGATTGATGTTTTCATTACGTATGATGGCAAACGCTCGGCCGATGTTGGGGCCTCGCGCTTCGGCCTTCGTCAAGTAATTTCTCGAGAGGTTTGCCCAATTGCTCTTCTCGCCCGGTACGTTGCTGAAACCATGCTGTAGGTTGACGCCGAGCTCGAGCGACGTTCTGCGGACGTAGTGGAGAGAGGCAAAGCAGCATCTTTCTTCGGCAAGAATGCCAGCGGACCAGTCCAAGGCGTTGACGTCATGCCAACCTCCAAGAACCGTGGAGCACAGGCTTCAATGGATCCTTCCGAGAAGGTAGCACTCAGTTCTGCCCTCCCAAGGCATTTTGCAGCGCATTGCTGACCCGCCTCTTAGCCACCTCTAGACTTCTTTGGCAGGCCACTGGCCCCGTCTACGAAAACGAAGTCAACAGATTCAAAGCCTCATACCACTAGTGCGTGTACATCTTGAAATCATTATGCCTTGGTTCTGATTTGGTGTACAGGCAATCTGCCGGCAACGATTCAAAAGTTCCGCGTTGCGTACAAATTCCACGAAGGCAACAGTGCCGCGGTGCGGCGACCCATCAAGATATCTTCTCTGCTTTAGATTGTATACCAGCGGAGCATCCATTTGTGACACAATGCATAACTCTATTGACAATGGAACACCTAGAATTAAAAGCCGCGATTCATTTAAGGCGGACCGGACGTCGGCGACTTCAGCTCTAACAACCACTTAGGGACGACTGCCTTCCTGCCCATGCATTCGAACACTTCAGACCCCCTGATCACTGCACCCCAGCTCTCATACATGGCGACCGTCTCGGGTAGCACGGCATGCCAGAACACCCGCCTGTCGTCCGACAAGGCCAAAGCTGCCCTAGCACGGAACAGAGCTTGTCCGATGCCCTTCCCTTGATACGCAGGCAGGACTGCAAGCGCAAGCAGGAACCAGTTATCTTTCTCTGTTGTCTTGCCAATCCATCGATCGGGGAACGTCGCCACGCGAGGAAGATACTGCAAGTTTGGTGTGGGCAAGGGGATTAGGTGGAAATCAACGAGAGGAGAACGCACGAAGGAAAGGAACCACTCCGCATAGTCTTTGGGCAGCACCTCTCTGAGCTTTATCGCCTCTGCCGCCTCACGCTGCTCTTGGGAGTCCATAAACATCCTTCCTGGCCCGAACCATCCAGCTACTCCGACGATCTTCCTCGCGGCATCTTCCTGCGTCTCGTCTTCTGCAATCCAAATGTCTCCCGAATGGGCCAGCCCCAACACTTGCATGCGAAAGAAAGTGTGATAGACCGGCTCGTTCTTGTGCTGCCCCGATAGCACGGCTTGCAGTGTACTATCGTCATAGAATGCGTCCATAAGAACACGCGTGATGGATTCGATCTGGGCATCTGTAAGCTGAGAGTCAGCGGAGTTACGGACGAAGTTACGAGGAGACGCACCGGTAGGCTCGGGTAGCTGACGGACTTGGATGTTCCTGGGAGGCATGGCGGTCAGAGAACGTAGCGAGCTGCACCCCATTGTACAGCGGTGGGCTCATCTTATACTAGCTTGGTGACTTTCGGCGCCTCGGATCCACGGAGAAACGCCAGGGGTACAGCAGTTCCGTGACATTCACGTTTAGCAATAAATAACGCTTTCCCGAGGTACCTGAATAACGCCCAGAGCGCCCTCGGAATACCATCATGAGGCACCCAGGTATAACGTGGTGAGGATGTAGACAATGCGGTTGCCAGGCAAGACTCAGGTATTCTTGTCCCAGGTCGCCCTCAGCTCAACTGCTCGCCGCGTACCAAGTGTCCGAGGTCACAATATCATTTAGGCAAGTCAAGTTGACGTCTTCAGGCATGCTGTTGTCTCGTACGGACGCTGCCAGTTTGAAGGAGCGGAAACCGTTGTTGTTCAAAGTAAGCAGCAGAAGCTGCGAGGAAATTGAATGCGGCAAGTCACGGTGGTTTGCTCACGGAAGCCTCCGCGTAAGGGGCAGTCGTCATCGTCTTCGCACCTCCTATCGTAAGCGCTCGTACACGCTGCTGGCTCTCCTATCATTCATAATTTATATCGGACTCTCCCCCTTTCATTCCCATCGCTCTTGACAACTGTAACTATACCAGGGGAACCATGACGACCCCTCTCCGACTGCGGCATCCCAAAGGCGTCTCCACACTGAGCGCGAACCTCTCCGACCCAACCACAGTGGGTGATCTGCTCGAGCTTGTCGCGCGTGAATCTGGCATTCCTGCCAGCCAGCAAGAGCGTATGTTCTTTGTCTACTCCCAACTACTCCGGAATTTGATAGCATGGTGCAGTCAAGGCTGGATATCCACCGCGCACTCTCACACTTATCCCTGAGCTACCCATCTCCAGCCTCGGACTGCAGAGAGGCGACCAGCTGATCGTCAATGCTGTTGCTGGGTCAGCACCTCGTCCTACTCCCGCTCCAGCTCCAGCCCCCTCGCCCGCGCGGACTGCTGCAACACCGTCATTGGCACCCAGAGCGGCTGCGCCACCCGCCCAATCGTTTGGGCAGGACCCGACGTTCGACTTTGGAGGTGCGGAAGAGAGTGCCGAGGAGTCGGTAGAGTGCGAAGGACAAGTACTGGTTCTCCGCGTGCGTACCTGTGAACATACATGCGGTAGAAGAGGCTGACATGAATTCCAGGTCGCACCAGACGACAACTCCTGTCTGTTCCACTCGCTCTCCTACGTGCTTCCTGCTATCCCTACCTCACCGAATGAGCGCCCCACCACCACTTCCCTCCGCTCTCTAGCGGCAGCCACCATCTTATCCGACCCTATAAACTACGACGAAGCGACGCTTGGCCAATCGCCCGACTCTTACGCCACCGCCATCCAGAAACCCCAGACGTGGGGAGGTGCGATCGAACTGGCTCTGTTCAGCAAGGCGTTTGGCGTGGAGATATGGAGCTGGGATGTGGAGACGGGAAGGTTGGACCGGTTCGGACAGGGAGATGGATGGGAGAATCGGGTGCTGCTTGTCTACTCTGGCATTCGTGAGTCTGCATCCATGCATCTTCTTCTGGATATTAGCTGAGCACGCGCTGGAGACTACGACGCGATGACTCTTGCGCCCATGCCGGGCGCACCGGCTGACTTCCACACCACGACCTTCCCAACTCCGTTCCCCGGTGTGCCGGACACGATCGCGGATGCGGCGAAGAAGCTTGTCGGCAAGCTTCGTACAAAGCGCAAATTTACCAACACTGCGACGTTTGACTTGAAGTGCGAGGTGTGTAATCTACGGAGACATTAGCGAGAACTTGCTGATGAAGATATAGATATGCGGCAAGGGGTTGAAAGGAGAGAAGGAGGCGAGGGTGCATGCGCAGGAGACGGGACACACGGCGTTTGGGGAGTATTGAAAGGTCCTAGTTGTTGTACATATTGGCCCACAATGAAAGGTCACTCATCCAAGGGTGGAACCTTCCACTTGGCAGCAAGCAACCTGCAAGCTCAGGATAAGGATTGTTAAAAAGTTATTTGGGGCGCCGAAGAACTTCTTAACAATCCGATGTGGTAGGAGAGGACTTGGGTCATTACTTCCGACCAGGCATTGCCTCGTTGTCTGTTCTCTAAAACACATTGGATGACCTGATTGCTGTTTGCATCAAACATGAGGACAATCAAGTTGGGGACCCATTTTGTGCTGGTTTGGCCATAGGAACCTGTAAGTGTGTGTAGGGCAGACAGACCAGGCTGTTTGTCGCGGAAAATGGTTATCACTCCTTCGCAAGGAAGTGCCACAAGGGGTTCTGCTCAACTCTTACTGGGCTTTGAGTTGCTTCATGAGGGCACAAGCTGCTACAGCATGTCTAACGTCTTCGAACATAAAATTGAAATCTGACAGTAGGCTGAGAAGTACCTAAGGTCGTCCGTTCAAGCCATCGGACTTAGGGACTACATTCGTAACGCCGACAGGCTTCTACCATCTGCCCTACTCTCTGACGGACGACCATGTCAACAATGGAAGTGCGCCGAACAAAACTCACCTTCAAAGGTGAGAAGCCTCTCAAGAAGAAGAAGAAGCATCACCGTGAGGGACGTTCAGGAGAGGATGAGGAGAGTGATCCGCAAGGTGTGCTGCTACGCTACAGGCCGGCGGACGATGACTAAACCAGCAAATGCAGACTGGGTATTCCCCGACGAACCAGACCAGATCCTAGGCCCTACCTTCATCCTTTCGCCCTCATCGTCCCCATCGTCGTCGTACTATCTTGCATATGATTCCACTCGCGGGCGACTTAATCTGGCCTCGCTATCGGAGGATTCACCCGCCGATCGACCAACCGAGGTTGCCCAAGTCTGGGTCGCGACGCGCGTCGCCGGTACGACCTCAGTCAACCTGCGCACGCCGGACGGCAAATTCCTGAGCTGCGACAAGTACGGTGTCGTGAGCGCTGACAGCGAGGCACGAGGCCCGCAGGAAGAGTGGATCGCCGAGCGCGTATCGGCCCCGGCTGCGGAAGTGAAGGAGGAAGAAGAGGACAAGCCAATACTTGCTAGGGTTGACGTGTGCTTCGGCTTCAAGAGTGTGCATGGTGGTTGGTTGGGGTTGGATGAGCTGGCGGGTGGGAAGCTGGGTGTCAGAGGGGACGCGGAGGAGCCCCAGCCGTGGGTCGTGAGAGTTCAGAAGGAGTGGAAGTTCAAGGCGGGCGAGGAGGACAGGAGGAGGCGGGAGATCGAGAATCCTGGAAAGAGGAGGATTGACGAGGTGGAGACGAAGTGAGTCCAGTTTGTTGCCTCAAGCAGAACGACAGAAATCTGATTACACGAAATAGTCACAGCTTCCAAGCTTGGGGAGCCGGCAGATCGGTCACCTCACACGAAGATATTCGCGAGGTAGGCAAACTTTCATTTCGTTGAGTTATAACGCTCTGACCTGCGTCTGAAGCTCAAAAAGGCGCGGAAGGAGGGCACTCTATCCGAAGCTATGCTGGATAGGAGAAGGAAACTGAAGAGGTGCGTTAGTTTCATAGCAAGTGCCCATATTCTCGTCCTGATGACGTGGTTTCATAGTGATCGGTTTTGCTAAAGTCGCTAACTGAATTCGGGTAGCCCCTCGCTCGTGCCTGTATGAGTCTGTTGTGGGCAGTGCAACGAAGATCACAGAGGCGAGAGCATGTTCCAGTATGCGGATACCCTGTATTTTTATGAGTACGTGACCTGGGAATCGATTCACTAGCATGTAAAGCTATGGACGTCGGATGCTACGGAAGGTGCGATGCTGTCATGATAAATTTCGGGCCACAACGGTGGGCGTTATCACTTGTGGATAAACTGGTCAGTGAGCCATTGCGGTCGGTTGCTATGGTGGTCCAGCGGTCGTCAACGAGTCACGTCCTGTCAGGGACACCTCAGGTACGACCACCTCAATGTGCATCAATATACGATGCTGTTCTTCACTCATATAAAGTATGCCGTCTCGGACACGGTCACATCGACATACTCGTTCAGGTAGCCTCAAGGCAAGCGAGTAATCGACGATGTCGACTCCGCACCAAGCGCACAACATCCCCTGGCATCTCCTCGCCTCCCACCTCACCTTGACCCGGCCCTCGCCCCAGAGGCCGCAACTCAAGTCTGCCGAGCTTTCCGCTTCCCAGAAGCCCACTCAGGATGGCGACATAGCTCACTTTGTACGGAGGTTTGCCGCCATCATTCGGGAGTTCGCGACGACCGAGCGAGGCAAGCATCCGGCCGTGCTCGCGCTGAAGGACTTGGAGGACGGGAAGGTCCTCCCCGACGCGTTCCTCGGTGAGCCGTTCGGCTACCGTGGGACGGTCAAGCCCGAGCACCAGACGGTCGAGTACTGGAAGCACCTCTCATCCCCGCATGTCGTGGACGACGGCGCGCTCGCCGACCTTGTCAAAACGCTCTACATGCCCTCTGCGCCGCACGTCCCCAGCCTGCTCTTCCTCGCCCAGCTGCCCCAGGAGCCGCTACGCAAGCTCCGGCACGTAACCTACTCCAACTTCTTCCACTACGGCACGGACCGCGTGTACCAAGATGCGCTGATGGGGCACATCTTGCTCAACGTGCACCTCTCGCTCGATCTGTACGGCGACGCCTTCGAGCCCAACTCGACATACGACCGTGTCGTCCGGTGCATCACAGAGTCGCAGGACTACGACGGGCATATGGCGCCGCACCGCGCGTTCTTCGGAGCGGGGAATGAGGCGCTGCAAGATCTTCCCAGGTTCAAGTCGTACTTGAAGGGCTGCTTTTGGCAGCTGTACACGTGCGAGATGATTTTGATGGAGATGGATGCGCGGCGGGCGCGGGAGGAAGGGCGCCAGCCGAGGGGCCTGGAGTGGGAGAAGGAGATTGCGATATGCGTGGCGAGCATGTTTCCTGGGTTACCGTGGCCCGAGTGGGAGTAAGCGAGCGAGGAGCGGATAAGGACTTGTCCGTGTTGAGGTTCCGGACTGTTGATCTAGCAAGTTCTCCAGAGAGCAATGATCGAAGACAGGAGGAGGACTTGCGCCCCATCTCAGGCTTTCGATTTGAGAAAGAAAGGTGATCCCATAGTATAACACACCAATAGAGTACATCAGCAACGCAGCGCTCATGCGGCCGGAGGAGCGGCCACCACCGGCGCGGGTGCGACGACCTTGACTTCTGCCGCAGGCTGGTCTGGCGGAGCAGCGGCCTCCGCAGGGGCAGGCACATCCACCTTTTTACCCTTCTCCTCCCTCTCCTTCCTCTCGGCCTCCTCGCGCTCCTCCTCCTCCGCAGCCTGCTTCACCTCCCTCCTCACGCGCCTCCTCTCCTCCCTCCCCCTGCGCATCTCCTCCCTCTGCGCACGTCGCATCTCCAGGTCGCGCTCCAGCTTGCCCAACACATCTTCCAAGCGCTTCTTGATGACTGGATTTCCCGCGCGCGCGACCTCCGCCGCCTTCCTCTCACAAGCGCGCTCGAGGTCCGCAATCTCCTCGGCGAGCAACCGCCTGCGCTGCCTCTCCCCCCCAGCGTCCTCCGCATCCTCCTCTTCCTCCTCCTCGTCACCCTCCTCGTCCTCAGAATCATACTCCTCCTCATACTCCTCCTCATCGCTCCCCGTCTCCGTCTCGCTCCCGCCAAGCACGGGGTCCCTCCCGCCCTCCTCGTCAGACTCTGACCGGCCCTCCTCCTCGAACGCCCGGTCAATCTCAGCAGCGAGCTCCATGTCCATCTCGTCCTCCTCCGACTCTTCGCCAGGTAGAGGCTCGCCATACCCGTCCTCCTCTCCCATGCCGGACGCGGGCGTAGCAGCGTCAAACGCACGCGGCTCAAACTCCGAATCCGACATATCCGGGTCGACGTTCTCCAGCACGTCTGCCTCTTGTCAGCAAGAGCATCTCCGACCATCCACCAGAAGACGCACCAAACTCGACCTGCACTGCCTTTGCGTCCTGCTCCAACAGCCGCTCCACCTCCTGCTCCACAGTCTCAATAGTCATCTTATTGATCCTCTTCCTGAACCTCCTCCTCCTCGCCCACCTGAGCGGCGGGGTGATCCCATGCGGGTAGATGAACTCGTCAATGTTGAAGCTCTTGTCCCCCTGGCGCTCCGTGCCTTCCAGCCGCTCAGGCTCGACAAGCAGCATCTGGCAGATGTCAGCCACTTTGTACATCTGTTTCCCGTCAAGCGTCTTTTGTGACTCGATTATGCTGGGCAGATCGACCAGTTTCGCGGGGTAGGAATGCGCGCCGACGTGGAACACGGCGCGGCGGGAGTCTACAGAGTACGTTAACATAGCTTGATGTTAGGAGACGAGGGGCGCACCCTTGAACTTGAACCACACGTCGTCCCCCACCTCCTTCCTCTGCACCCTCTTCCTGACCTCCTCCGCCAACCCGCCCTCCTCAGGCACCCGGAGCACAAACTGCTCCTCAAACGCCAGATCCTCATCACTGCTATCCAGCTCCCGATCGTACGGGCCCAGAAAACTGTTCCCAGGCGGGTAGACGGATGTGGTGGCATTCTGCGCCTGCCCAGTGCCGAGCTTGACTTTCACCTTCCTTGGTGCTCGGGCAGCGGCATGTGCAGCGTGCGTGCTCGCCCGGGTCACTCGGCCGGAAGGCCCGGCGGCAGGCTCGAAAGGCGCCGCGCGGGGCTGGGGCTTGTGTCGCGTCCGAAGCGGGCGGTTCGTGGGCGAGAGAAGCGGGTCGAGTGGCGCTGGGGCGGGGTAGGGCGGCGGGTCGTCGGAAGGGCCGTCGACGATTATTATCTCGTCGTCGGTGGGCGGGGGGAGGGTGGGAGGGAAGGGGTAGGAGGGGGAGTCCATTGGTGTGCTGTGACGGAGTGGGAGGTGGGAGGTGAGGGCTGGGCGACAGGGACGCGCGAGGGGCTGTTTGTACTGCCCATAAAGCCGACCACTCATAGGGCCGAAGACTGACAACGCCGAGAGGACATACCGCCGACAGCATTTATCACCGACGTGTTATAACACCGACCCATCATAACCCCGAGGCAAATAAGTCCGAGGGGGTATAACGCCGACCAAGTACAACGCCGCACCCTAGGCAGCTACCCGACGGGCCCTATTAGGGGTTCTTCGTGGGTGACGGTCGACAGGCCTGTTAGGGGTCTTTCTCGACCACATCTGGCCGGCATGCGGTCGCCGGCGGGCCGCTTACCAAAAACAGATCTGGTTCCCTCTGGTTCCCACGCTGGCCCCATCTGGGCGCTTGTCTGGCTATTGCCCTCTTCATGCCAAACATCTGTTTGTTTCGTCTGGTTCGCTACGCTGGCTGGCCGGCTCGCCAACATAAACGTGATGCGCATCTGTCTACTCTACAAGGCCGCTCAGCATGTCTTCCTCCCCCTGCGAAACAATCTCCACTCTCCCCACTGGTTCAGCCTTGTTCATTGGTCCTCCTGAGATAGCGCAGACGCTTCGCCCATTTGCCTTGCTCCTCTTCTCTGCTGCCTACTGCGCCCTATACCCTCTTGCCGGCCGGCCTTTCCCCGATACTCTCACCGTCAGCGTTCATGTGGCGCAAGCTGTTTACATTGTTCTTCTTGACATCGGTGCCGTCGATGCACCATTACGACCCTCCAGCCAGCCGGTCTCGGTCATATCACTTCTCGATGCCCTCGTCTCATGGATATCCACCCGCTTCTCAAGCCCCGCTGTCTGGCTTTATGCTGATATAGCGAATGTTCGTCATTGGCAGCCCCCGCCGCCCCGGCTTTGGGACCTTTACCGTTTGAGGTGCGAAGTGAATGGGCAACCTCGTGCGTCCCTCGTCCCTCCTTCGGTGACAACGTCAATCTGATTGAGCTGTAGAGCAGATGGACCACCATGCCCATACTGTGGCGTATCTTCACCTTCTCCTTTCTGTCGGCCGGCCTGCCGCACGCTCGTTGCTTCGTCAGTGGTGGGCGTGGCATCTCTATCCGAGCATGCCATGCACTCTTGATCAATTGTACGCCCTCAACATCACGATTCGGGACGTTTGGGTAATGCACCAACGCAGCAAAGCCTCTCGGTTTACTCATCCTTCGTCAGGCCCACAAATCCAGCTACCATTTGTGGCGCGTGCTATTGTAAGAAGATTGTCCCTTGCGAGGTTTTTATGGGCCGGCCAGCCGCCTTCGGCACACGCAGTTCGTCATGCAGTTCATTCGTACATTGAATTACCCGGGATGCATATAGTAATACAATGACATGTCCCTCCGTCTCCACACGTAGCAACGGTGTGGCCGGCCCGCCAATCCGCCAACGTCATGATCGCCTAAGGAGTCTTATTCGCGCTCCCTTCCACTTCCTTTCCTTACCCCTTCTCGTCCAACTCTTCCTCGACCTGGGACTCTTTTGCTTCGTCTCTGGCCAGAGCCTGCAACAGTCATCATTAGAAGCTACGCCGTGGAATCGTACAGAGCACGTACATCGATGTATTCAAATAAGCCATTTAGGATTTGCTCCATCCGCTTTGGTCGTCGACGCGGAGTGGATTTGCTTCTGCCTTGCGAAGTTCGATCACGTTTATCTTCCTCCATATCGGCGATCATCGCCTGCTACATCAACTGTCAGCCGGCCGGCCACACGGACGACACTCTCCACTGACCTGCAGGCGCGTCGCGAAGACATCCACCGCCAATGCCATTTCCTCTTGATACTCCCCACTATCTCCGCCGGAAACGCGCTCTTCTTTCTTCTCTCCTGCTTCCTGAAGTCAGACCGTTGCCTTGGAAGCGTCTTGTGCCCACCTTTGGTCCCTGCCAAACTGGCATCGCGGGGTTCCGACATTCTCAGTTCTGCGAGTTCTGATGAGGGAGAACGGCGTACGAACCCTACCCGTCGTGATTCACGCGGCCGGCCAGCCGGAAGCAATCTGGACCCTTACCCGCATTCCCACAAAACGCCTGCCCCGTCGCGTTGTCCTCTCTCATCTCTCCTTCCCTCCCTCTTTCTCTCTGTACTCTACGCATACATTTACATTCCCAGGGCCATCCGGCCCTGTATACCATCAACGTCTCATTCCCCGCCGCTCAACTTCCCTCCCTCATTCACCCCTCCTTCTCCTTTCTCGGCTGGCCAGCCACCGTCACCGCGATGGGGCCCAAGGCATTCAAACCCTTCAAACCTGGTCGTATTGTGCTGAACTTGCGATCGCGCTCCTCCCACCATTCTCAGGACGCACAGGACGGCCAGCCAGCCGATGACGACGATCTGTTGAACATTGACATTGAGGAGGACGCGCCTCAGTCACCTCCTGCCCCTCTCCCTCGGTCGCTGCAGCCCGGGCATCCTCCTGCCTCTGAAGATGCTCCTCCTATCCTCTACCCCGAGCCCGCATATACCTATCAACTGCGCCCTCGCCCATCTCGCACGTCTTCCGGCTCTGCCCACCCTCAAGCACCCGCCTCCTCCCCCCATCGGCGCCCTCGCACGCGTCAGAGCAGCGTGCGTGACGATGCCGAGGAGAGGCCGGCCAGCCGCTCGGGTCAAGATGAGATGGCGCCGCCCAACATCGCTCGGCGTCCTACCCCCTTCCCCACCTCTGCAGCTCCACCCGCCGCCTCCCGTCCTCCCCGGCAAGCCGATCAGTGGCAGTACAACCTGCGTGGTGACGACGTGTCTTCGACCATGGCGACGGAGTCAGCCGCTCCCCCCCAGCGTGCTCCTCAACGTGCTCCTCCTCAAGTGCCGGCCAGCCAGCCTACTCCGCTCCAACCTGCTGCGCAGATCACCTCAGCTCCGACGCGCCCTGCGCCCCGTCAAGATCCTCAAGATGCCGGATGGCGGTTCAACCTCCGCGGGGACGATCAAACGACGACTGTGACTGAGTCCACGACTGTGCCCCAGCAGGGGCCTCCTCAGCCGTCGTCCGGCCAGCCTGCTGCGGTTCGTGACTCCGGAAGGCGCTCCCGGCCCACTGCTGGTGCTACCCAGGGCAATCCGGGGGCGCAGGGTGCGCAGAACCGAGAGTACGCTGGCGGGGATCCCTCAATTCCCTTCGTGAGCTTTGATGAGTGGGACGTCTTGACACGCGCACGGCCGGCTGGCCCGTGGAGCCTCGACTGGTGGCCGGAGGGGCTGAACTACACTCCACCCGAGCAGTGGAAGACTCGCCACTTCTGGTCCGGCGAACTTCATCTAGACTGGACTCAGCCTGATCCTGACGATCCTTGGATCCCGTGCCTGCACTGCAAGAAGGCACATTGGTTCCTCTCTACGCAGAAGAACCCAGGGGCTAAGTTCTTCAGTACGTTGCTTGTTTGCCTGCCAGCCAGCTGGCCGTTTACTGATTCGAGATGCAGAGTGTCCTTTCAACCGGCACCCGGAAGACTGTCGCATGTTCAGTGAGTACGGCTGGCCAGCCATGTCACGCATATACTCAATGTATGCACAGGCTACGAAGGTCCTCTGCGTGCTGACGGGAAAATCAAGCTCTGTACTGTCACCTTCCCCCCCGGCATCGAGCCTGATCGCTATCCGCCTGCCAATCTCATTGTTCGACCCCCTGAGCGCATCGACCCGCGAGTCGAGTATATTCGTGACATGCGGAACAGGGAAAATCAGCGTCGATACAATGAGTTCCAGGAACGGTTCAGGCAGGCCCGTTTGGATGGGGACCGTTTGCGCGCTGAAGATGCTGCTCGGCAGGCGAGCCGGCCGGCTGGCCCCCCTCCTCTTGATCCCAACGTCGGAGCGGAACACTATACTCCTGGGGAGTCGCCCCTTCCCCCGCCTGTGCCGCGCTCGCCCCTGGGTGTTGAGCCTCCCTCGCCCTCACCTGCTCCCCCTCCTCGCGCTGCGCGCCGTCCCCCTCCGTTCAAGCGCACCGACACTGCTGCCTTCAAGAGCCAGTACTCTGCGCTCATGGAGGAGTCCGTGCCGGTCCCCACGTCGCACGCTCTCAGCCCCAGGGCCGGCCCGCCGGCCCAGTCATCTCAGTCCTCCCTGCACGGCCACGAGTCGTCATCTGCTACGCGTGTGCCCGCCCAACCTTCTGCGTCTGAGCCCAGCCCCGACGACCAGATGCAGCCTCGCAAGGAGGAGGGCAAGGGCAAGGGCAAGGCTGCTCAAAAGCGCCCTGCAGAGGAGGAGCTTGACGATGCACCTCCTCCGCAGCGTCAGCGTCGGGTGCGTCTATTTCCTCTTCGTTGGCTGGCTGGCCGTCGTGCTGATCATTGGTGCAGGACTCATCCGGGCCTCAATATACCGGCAGTCCCGTCGGTCCCCCCACTTGGCATGGCTCGCACACTTGGCCAGTCGGCTTGGTATGTACATTGGTCGTTTCTTTGGCTGGCCGGCTGATCATTATTCAGGCCCCCGATCCTGAGTACGTGCGTCGAGATCTTGCGGCGCTGGCTTCTCTGCCCGGTCCCCAAACGCGTCTTACCCTGCTCCACTTGGCCGCGAGCATCCTCGCGGATCCGAACGTCCTCCCCGACGGGACTCGCGCGGAGATCGAGAATGCCCTAAACCATGAGATCGACGAGGAGGGTCGCCGCGTTCGCGAGGACGAGTCCCGCCGCCAGTACGACGATTGGGCAAACGCCAATCACCGTGCTCCCCGTCGTGAATGATGCGTCTTCAGTCATCGCTCGGCCGGCTGGCCCTCACCACTGTCAATAATCACTTCTCATCACGACCAGCCGGCCTGCCTTTCCCTTTCAACGCTCTCTTTTCTCAACTCTGTTTCTCTATGCTCTAGGATGGTGGAGGCTACAAGAATGCGGGCAACGACAAGACCCGGACGGACGGCCAATCACCAAATCACTCTCATTTTTCCTCTGACCTACGTGTATATTCGCGCGCATGCGCATATCGTCTCACACCAGTTGGTCCTCGCATCGCCCGCCGCACGACCCTTCCCACAACCCTTGCTCATTTTGCTATCACCTATCGACGGGCGTCGAGTTCCTCCTGCGATGTGTCGTCTCATGGCATCAACTCGTATCACGACCATATTGGCTGGCCAGCCGCACGACCCCCTCCCCCAATCCTTGCTCGACATATTGTTCCACTATCGGCTGGCCGGCCAACATCTGCATCTCAACCAATCCCAACCCAAAAAAATCGTACACCCCCCCCCTCCCCGCGCAGAGTGTGCTGTAGCTGAAGTTGTCGTCTGTGGTGCTGAAAGGAGTGGTCTTTTGTTGTGCATCTCATTACGCTCTGTGGGACACTCGTAGATATTACATTGGGACATCATGTCGTATCCACTAAGTAGATCACAATGGCATCGGTTGAGCGTATTTTCCCGGCCAGCTGGCCGATCGCCCCATGCCGACCCCGACGCGTCGCGACGTGTACACTGTCACGTGCCTGCGGCGCACAGCTCACTTGCCTGGCATGGTACGCGTCACATTCCTGCCCCTTCCTGGGTCTTCTGCCGTGTCTTAGCGTTCATCATTCCATATCTACTATGGCTCTCTCCGAGTTAGGCATCAACCGAGACTTTGCTTCCCCATTGGCGAACCGGGCAGCGAGAAAACTTCCACCAACCCTGCGGACGGCCAGCCAGCCAGCCGCATCACCGACGCCTGACGCCGCGACGTTCCTTGACTCTGCCTTCCCTGCACGTTTGTATCCATTCTCTAAACATCTCCGAACCGCAAAGCTCTGATCTGAGTGCTTTTGCTTCAGAATCTACCCCCCATCGCGCCGGTGTGGAAGAATTTAGCAAACCCAAGAAGATCGGTGCGCATCTGTACAGGCCTCGTGACCGCACCCTTTTACTGACTTGCATAGACCGCAATATGCCCCGGCCGGCCGGCCATGCTGCCACTCATACCACCCCCCAAGCTTTTGCCCACCACTTCAATAACTTGACAGAGACTCGTCATGTGGTTCCCGAATCTCCCGATGCCTGGGCGGGAGCATCGATGGCCTCCTACGATGCCTCTAGCGACCTTCCACTTGGGTTCGACCAACACGAATCATTCTCTGGCTTCCTGGCCGGCCAGCCTAGCCAACAGGGTGACAGTAATTCGAGCATCTCCGATGACGCACACATTTGGATGCCTGATGACTTCGCCAAGCTGCTGCAGGACCTCGAACCGCGCGCCGAATCACCAAACAACCGATTGGACCCGGGCTATCCGCGCTTCCTTGATGACTTGTCTCTTTTCTCTGTCGCTGGCGCCATGGCAGGGAATCGCGCCGAATCCAACCAGCCAGCCAACCAGCCCACGGATGCCTCCCCAAGCTCGGCGCCTGCATGGCCGGCTGGCCGCGAAGCCTTACAGGCGATACCTTCTCGGACCGCAGCGCCGCAGGCTCCAGAATCCTCCTCCAGCGGTTCAGAGTCTCACGTGTCAGGTGTCGGCTCAACTCCCACTCACAGCTCCAAGTCTTCCTCCAAAAGCAAGAGTCCGTCCCCATCGGCGGCTGCTCTACTCGCGGCAGATGAGTCTGGCAACCCATTTTGGCACGAAATCATGGAAACGAGCTTCGAGGACGAGGAAGACAACCAACTCGAGATCGCGGAAGCCTTCAAAAAACGGGCCAAGATCATATGTTCTTCTTACTACAAGGACACGTATGATCATACCAGCGGAGCTCTACCTCCGGACAGCCGGACGGCCATCAAATTCTGCCGTCAACTGACTCGGGGACTGGTCGAATTTCTTTGCCAACATTACAACCTTCAGCAGCAACGCGTTTGGAAAGAGATTGGTGCCTTTGTAGGATGGGCGCGTTCCATCAATTCATGGAACATGTTCCAACGGAAGTGGAGAGACGAGCTGCCGGCAGGCCGTATGTGGTTTCTTCAACTGAGGCACAATTTACCAATGAGATGCTTGTAGAACCTTTCAACGCGGAGGCTTGCCGATCTGCTTATACCGAACAAGCAGCTCAAGACCCAGTAGAGCTCCATGCGCGCCTATCTGCATGGCACGAGGCGCATATGGCCCCGGACGGCCGGCCGATACAGCCAGCCGAACGACGGAAGGTCATGGAGGATGTGCTCAAGTTAACCACGCACATGGTAGGGTTGAAATCTCCACATACAAATGAGGAATGTAAACTGATTCATTCTAGTATTCTATGTATGATCGGTGCTGCGATATCGGTGCACGAGTGGAGATAGGCTCGCTCCATCCCTTGGATGGAGTAGATATGTATCACGTATATGAAACCAAGCGCATGCAAGGGGTACGTATGCTACGCATATATCAGCAATGCTAATCCCTCAACGTCGCACAGTACACGGAACAAGCATATCGACGCACACCCGACGGTTGTAAGATTGCGTGGGTTTACTTCACTGCGTATGTCCGGCTGGCCGGCCACTAGCACCGTTGTATCTTGTCCAATGCTCATACCCTCGCAGGAAACAGGCGCATGGTCAAGTAAACAACCCTCCTCCGGATGTCATTGATCGGCGTCGCCCGGAGAATCTCAAAGTGGCTCGAGAAGACATTCAGAGAACGGGCAAACGCTTGCTCCGTGCGTCCCGTTGCGTCCATTTTCTCTCGCACTGATGTCTGATGGGCGAGGCTAGACGAAATGAAACTGTTGTCCGACCCCAACGCCGCACAGCCGGCCAGCTGCCCGTGGCGTGCCAGCTGGTTGAAATTTGCGATCAAGCACAGATGTACAATCATCAACTGGCCTGACGATGCTCCCTGGCCCCATGAGCTCCCTGCCCAGCTTCAGAATAGCGTGGATCAAGACATCGTCCCCATCTGGCGGGCCTTCACAACGCAGAACCCCGCGCATGCTGTGCATGTCAAGTTATGGTCCAAAGGTGCGCGAATCATTGGACGTCTTGTTCTCCAATCGTCTGTTGACAATGGCATCGCAGAAGCCATCCAAGAGCCGATGATTCAGAACCCTCCCTTGATCATGCGGCCGGACGGCCAGCTGTGGAGTTACCGCGATGAACAGCATCGAGCGCAAGAAGCCGAGGAAGACGATGCAGGCGACTACACCCCTGCTCCCGCAAGTACGACCAGCAGGCATAGAGAAGGAGCCGGCCGGCCATCGAAGCGTCCGAAAGCTCGACAAGCAGCCCGCAACGCACCTCGCAAGAACAAGGAGCCACCGCATAGCGCCTATGAAGAGCCGCCTTCCCAGTTGGACAGCGAAAACGACGATTCAAGGCCAGCTGGCCCAGCGTCCGACCGCATCAGCAGACCTCACACGAACCCACTGAAGCGCAAGGTATCGGACATTGTCGAAATCGCCGAAGATGAGCTCCCCTCTGTACCAGGAGCTGCCTATGCGGATGACGAGCAATTTGATGTGCACGATCGGCAAGGCATCCGGATGCCAGACGGTGGTCGGTCTGGCCATGCTCCTCCTCAGCGGTATCAGTATCACCGGGGCCCATCCCCGCCAGCCGGCCAACAGGAAGTTCCGCATGAAGAACTCGCCGCAAGGGACATGCGCAGTAACCACCTCATGCGTCATGAGCCTTATTCCCAACCACTTGGTCACTCTGTGCCACAAGATGGTGGACACACGTACACCTTCCATCATCATCATTCCCATCTTCCCCGTCCTGCAGCCAGAGTGGTTTCCCCTTCTGGCCGGCGAGCCGATCTCCCTCAAGGTGCGCTGATGTTCGGAGAACATCAGTCCCAGCACAACCGTCGATATCCACCATCGCGTGATGCGCCCCTGCTGCGGAGCCAGGAATATGGTGTTGATCATGGGTGGTATGCTCCCAACGGTGCTCCCAGCCGACCGGACTCGCCAGGCAGGCCGGCCATTCCCCGGTCGGAGCGCGCTGTTGTGGAGCCTGCGAACGGCATGGGCATCATGGACAACGGACGTTATGCACAAGCCATTCCATACCCAACTGTCCACTATCAACTGCCCCACCCCCGCCCCATGCCTCCACGGACCGCGGACGGCCCGCCGCCGCCACGGCCCCAGTTATGGGTGAGGAATGGACCTCCAACCCCCTCACGCGCCTTACTATGATATCGGCAGCACTAGAAGGGAGGGACAATGATACCCCTGGACGTGGAATGATTCTCTTATTAATGGAAATAGTGTGCAATCATACGGGTGATCATACGGGTGATAACGCCGGCCAGCCGGCCAGCCGGCGACTGCAATCATATCCTGGCACAACGACGCTACCATCCCCTCTCCCATGGGGCTAAGGTCCTCCAACTTGATAGCCACTCTCTGAATAACAAATACCTTTAGCAAGTACCTTCACGTAGAAGACTCGTTTATACATGTTGTGTTCAATGAAATGCTTCATAATGCCGGCCCGCCGGCCTGTTCAATCGTTTCCTGACACAACGATGATACTTTCCCCTCTCCAATAGGGCGAAGCTCCTTTTACTTGATAGTAACACTCTGAATTGCGCGTCCTTTGGCTCATATTTGGCATTCAGTTAAAGTTATACCCAGTGTATTACTGTGGTCTTCTGCATTGACACCGCCGGCCGGCCGATCATCAAGTCAACCGTCCTCTCAATGTGTCTGTCAATCAAACAAGCAAACTTCTATGCACTGCGGACAATCGTTGTCTTTCTCATTCTCTTATATGTAATGTCACATTATGGTATTGTCCTCATCAGCGGATTCCTTGCTCTCCGTTATGTTCAACACAAACGTTGAAGGCACTTCGTTATTGGGATCACTCATCTAACATTGTTGATGCAGCGCAACATGTTGGTGCGCATACTACGCTGTTCCATTCCGCGTGCTTAGCCGATAACCCAACATATTCAAGCTCACGACTGAGAAACGGTACGTAGATCAGTAATCTGGTACTGCGCAGCCGTTCGTGCCTGTCAGGGTTCGACCCATTTTCGACCCACCAACCACACATTTGATGGACACACTGACAATCGACAACACTTCGACACTATTTCGACACTTATCTGTCGACAGTTCGACATGCATATTCTCCAAGGTCTGGCATCTCCATTTCTATCTGATTCGACAAATACTTCGACTCCTTCGACTTTGTTTAGACATCGAAGAGTCTACCCTAAACTGCTGTAAAGTTCAGCCTTTTCCCTTTGCTTCCATTTGCTTCCACCCCTGGGTATATAGACCCTTAGCCAGACCCTAGTCACTCCTTAGATCTGATCTCTTAGGATCCCCACGGTCCTAGTCATCGACATCTCTTTTCGTTACTCTTGTGGTCTTTCGTAGCACTTCGACATAATTCGACTATTCTCTTGGTTAGCTTGATCACGTTCGACAGCGATCGTCTTCAGCATACCGTCGAAGAGTCTCTTCACTGTCAAGTCCTGTCGACTCACCAGTACTCTTCTTACTACTGTCGAATATCGACTATTCGCCACATCTTGTCTACTCTTGGGGTTGTGTTCGACCAGCAGCCTTGTTGGATCGTGTTGCCCTCACAGAAGATCAGATCTCCCAAAACAACTCTCTTTCGAACAACCCCGTTTTCGCTCAAGTAGCTGTCGAATATGTCATTCGCAGCAGGCGAGCCTGGTGAAGGAGCTACTGAGGCTCCTCCCAACATCGATACTCTCCCGGTCGATCAACAAGTTGCCCTGCTGATCGCTGAAGTTCGACGACTTCGCTCAGCTGAGGCCCATCGACCTTCGATCCCAGTTCACCAGCCTAAAGGGCCAAAGATCGCCTCACCTGACATTTTCGATGGTGATCGCCAGAAGACCAAGACCTTCCTTCGACAGTTGGAACTGTATATCCAAGGTCGATCCTACGAATTTCGTGATGATCAAGATCGAATCAACTTCGCCCTATCCTACATGAAGGGTGGTACTGCTGGAGAATGGGCCGATCGAATTATCGACCAGCAAGCAGTCGAACTTCTCCCCCTTTATGCCTCATGGAGCGATTTCACCCAGGCGATTCGACAGACATTCGATGATCCCAATCCTGGTTCGACGGCTCGACAGGCCATGGATCACCTCAAGCAAGGATCGAACTCAGCAGATGAGTACATCATGGCCTTCAAGGAATTGGCAGCTCGAACAGGCTACAACGACATTGGTCATGTCGAAAGGTTCAAGAGGGGGCTCAATCGACCAATTCTCGACAAGATCTTCGCTCTTGCTGAGATGCCTGAGACTTTCGACGGTTGGTGCAAATATGCCTCTCGCTTCGACAACCAGTGGCGGCAGTACAAGGCAGAAGAAAAGGCGTCGAATCCCCAGCAAACACCCAAGTCGAAACCCTTTGTACCCAAAGCCTCCACACCTGTTCGTCAGAATGCAATTGCCGATACCAGCACACCCATGGATATCGACAAGAATAGGAAGGAAATTCGCTGTTTCAACTGTGGACAAAAGGGCCACATCAAGCGTAACTGTCCTACTTTGCCGATTCAAGTTCGAACAGCTGCTCTTGATGACATTCGTGCCCTGATCGCCGAAGAATTCGCCAAACTCAAGTCTAATGGTGACAGTTCAACACCATCTTCGACA
>KV417341.1:8715-21973 GCA_001630345.1 Calocera viscosa TUFC12733
GTGCAGCTCCTGATCAGCATCGCCGGCTTTCAGTATACTTTGGAAAGTGGATATCCGCTTGATCCCTCCTCTGTTCTTCGGCCAATACCGCACTCTTTCTCTCTCTATACAGCGAATGTATATGGTATGCCATAGCATCTCAGTGCATCTTTAAATCTCAGATAGGTTCTACCTGGCGCCCATCACCGGTTTTGTTGCTGCTCTGGTTGGTATGGCGAATTTCGAATTTCCACGTGGGACCGATGAGGTCGATAGCGAGAGGCGCGAGCATCCCACCGCTCTTCATCGAAGTCTCCCAGCGATTCATGAACAGCTGCTTGGTAGCAACCGCACACTGACGCCACCCGGCCACGAACTCATCGCTGATCGACCCGTACGGTTCAGTGGCTTCAAGAACCACGGTGTGAAGTCGTGGAAGGCGCCAGCTTTGCGTGCCGTCGGGTAGCTTGATCTTCTTGTACAAAACCGACAGATTGGATGGACTTCTGTCCCAGAAGGAATCCTTGATAGGCTTGACAATGTGGAGAAATTCAACCGTAGATAAGCGCACGATCTGAGTCCAGGGCACATCTTGGAAGGACAGATACAACACTAGCTTGGTCAGAAGCAAGTGCGGCTGCAATGCGAGATGATCCAGGAAGGTGGTCGTGAACACGTCTTGTCTCGCCATGTCTCGCGTGTCCAGGGTTAGCTCGGAAAGGAGAGGCATGCCAACAAAGAAAAGAGTTTTCGACATAAGCGCATTCGGTTCCAGCGTCAGCCTCTTCAATTGCCCCAGAACGACTCGATCTTCTTCGGTACCGGTTCCTGCGGACGACCCGGAGCCTGAGAGCTACAGGGAATGCAAGGAGGGGTAGACACGGATGGTTGATAGCACGTGAGCAGGCCCTTCGATGCGATGGTCCGTAATAGTGTACGAGAGCTCGTGGACGTCCCAGTTTGAATGAATGACACTTGACTGGATATTGCGGAGGCAGATAGAACGGAGAGAGGGGGCCGCCTCTGTGATATTGAGGAGGTTGTGAATGTACTGGGGATTAATTCCGTAATTCGCCTCATCGGGCCCTTGCTTTAAGGTTATCGATCGGAGAAACGGCATGCTGCGGAATTTTTGTTCTAGCCCATAATCGCTTCGATCGTAGTAGCCTGTCCAGTGTGTCTTAGCCCAGCCCCCTAGGAGGTAAGTGAATGAGCGCCATCTCTGTGCCTGGTTACAGACAGCTCGAAGGGCCTCGTAGACGTCCGAAGCCCTCGCCCTGTCATTGGGACTCCAAGTACAGCCATCATCCACCCAGATGTTGAAATCATGTAGATCGATCACGATGTCCAGTGCTTGTCCTGTGCCCGACCTAGTCAACCAGAGGCGCAGCCAGCGTAACAGATCCCGATGGCCGAGACGTTCAGCACTTGAGCGGTCGATTATGACGTTGGTCCAGCTATGATGAACGTCAAAAATGGATCCCCGTATGTGGCACTGCGAGGGCTTACAGTGAGGAATGAACCAAGGCGAGAGCTCTCCAACCACTACAGGTCTGGGAGATTGTCCATAGGGAGACAGGATCGACGTCACGGCAGAAGCTGAATATCTCCAGTAGGACATCGTCGCTCAGATTGTGGATAGGCGTTCGAATATGTTGCAGAGGACTGGGCACCCGGTGTGAGGTGTTGGAGGGCGGGGCGAAGCACGATCGAAGCATCATGTTGGGAATAGACGTAGACATTGTGGGCGGTTCGAGAGGTAGGGAAGGACCCGCAGGCGAAACCACCTGTCTATAAAGCGTGGCCGTTCCTACTTTTGCCCGTCACAAATCCGACTTCTCGTCATGCGGATGATGAGAACCCGTGACGCGCATCGTGGGCGACTCGTCAATGTCTGGCCGGACGGGACGCGCGATTTCTATCCCCTTAATAATGGGATTAGGCGGTGCCACTGCCGTGGAATATGACGCCATTGGATAACATAGAGACGGAGATCTAAACGTGTGGTGTCTTGACAGCGATATTCGTCTTCAATGCAGCGAGGATTATGGAGAGCAGCATTGCTGAAGAGTCGTCCTTTGTGATTCAGCGGTATCCAGGGTCCCAGTGGCCTCCTCTGGCGATACTCGGGGTCCCTGACGCGTCTCGACGCGTCGTACATTACCTCCGACCTGGCACGCGTCTCTCATTCCACTCCCTCGCCCTGTCCTCCTACAGCCATGCCGGCCCCATCATCCCTTCCACCTTCTTCAGCACCAGATCGTTCCTCCCCTCGACGTGCAGCACAAGCGAACGGTGCTGCCGGTCGACGCCAGGCGGCAGACCCACTTGCGCTCAATGTCAACGGTGACGACCAGCCGCGAGCAGCCGAGGCGGATGAGGATCCTGACACGCGTTCAAGAAGGCGTGCAAGGAGACAGTTCGACGAGGATGTGCCTCAAGTGAAAGATCAGACAGGAGAGAAAGTAAGAGAGAGCTTTGAGGTGTTCTTGAAAGAGTATGTCTGGCGGAGACATGACACGGCTGGACATCGCTAAACTGGAGCGCAGGTACACGGAAGACATCGCGTTACCTGTAACACCTGCGAGCGATGGCGATATGCCGGATGTAGAAGGCGAGAAGTACTACATCTCGCAGATCCACAACATGAAACAGAACGAGACATCCACCCTCTACGTCGACTTTAGCCATCTCCTGGAGCGCGACGAGGTGTTAGCGCGTGCCATCAGCGACCAGTACTACCGGGAGGTTCTTGTTTCTATAAAGCCTGACTGCCCGTTTGAACTGCCCGTAGATTCCTTCCGTACCTTCGCCGTGCACTTCAAAACCTTGTACGCGAGTACGAACCCGACTACATCTACCTCAACCCCACGTCCACGTCGGCTCAAGGTGGGATGACACGCGACTTCAGTATCGCGTTCTACAACCTCCCCCTTGTCTCCGGCATTCGCGACCTTCGCACCGAGCGCATTGGCACCCTGTTGTCTATCAGCGGCACTGTCACTCGCACGTCCGAAGTCCGCCCTGAGTTGCTGTTCGGCACATTCACGTGCGGCAACCCGAATTGCAAGGCAACCGTGCGTGACGTGGAGCAGCAGTTCAAGTACACCGAGCCGGCGCAGTGCCAAAATCTGCAGTGCTCCAACCGCACCGGGTGGGAGCTCAACATCGAGCAGAGCCGGTTCAGCGACTGGCAGAAAGTGCGCATCCAGGAGAATGCGAACGAGATCCCGACAGGGTCGATGCCGCGCTCTCTGGATGTCATCCTCCGTGGGGAGATGGTCGAGCGCGCCAAGGCAGGTGACAAGTGTGTCTTCACTGGCACGTTCATTGTCGTGCCGGATGTCAGCCAGCTTGGTCTACCTGGTGTCAACGCGGAGATGCAGCGAGAGGCCGGCGGCGGCCGAGGTGGTGGGGATGGCGTGGCGAACCAGGGTGTAACTGGTCTGAAGAGTCTTGGTGTTCGTGACCTGCAATACAAGACCGCTTTCCTGTCTTGCATGGTGCGGGACAGTGATATGAGGGTGAGCGTAAAGCTATACTGTTGTTGGGCAACGTTGACAGGCACTCCAGGCATCTGCCGCCGACGTGCGGGGTGAGGATACAGAGACGGACCGTGAAGCATATCTAGAGTCCTTGACGAAGGAGGAGTACGAGGAGCTCATGGCCATGGTCAACCAGGACTATCTTTACTCGAGCTTGGTGAGCAGTATCGCGCCAACTGTCTACGGTAAGCCTGTTCGAGAAAATTGAGTTTGACCTGACAACTCCGGACAGGCCACGAGATAGTGAAGAAGGGCATCCTTCTGCAGCTCATGGGCGGAGTGCACAAGCAAACGCCAGAGGGCATCCACCTTCGTGGCGACATCAACATCTGCATTGTCGGCGATCCGAGTACCAGCAAGTCCCAGTTCCTGAAATACGTCTGTGGTTTCCTTCCGCGCTCGGTTTACACGTCAGGCAAGGCGTCTTCTGCCGCTGGTCTCACAGCAGCCGTGGTGAAGGACGAGGAGACCGGCGAGTTTACGATCGAGGCCGGTGCCCTCATGTTGGCTGACAACGGTATCTGCGCCATCGACGAGTTCGACAAGATGGACATTTCCGATCAGGTCGCCATTCACGAAGCGATGGAACAACAGACCATCTCCATCGCCAAAGCCGGTATTCACGCAACGCTGAACGCTAGAACCTCGATTCTCGCTGCCGCCAACCCGATTGGTGGTCGATACAACCGCAAGATCAGCTTGCGTGCCAACGTCGCCATGAGCGCTCCTATCATGTCGCGTTTCGATCTCTTCTTCGTCGTCTTGGATCAGTGTAACGAGGACATCGATCTCAAGATTGCAAGTCACATTGTGAACGTTCATCGATTCCAGAACGATGCAATCAACCCAGAGTTCTCCACCGAGTCATTGCAACGGTACATCCGCTATGCCCGGACATTCAATCCCAAGTTGACTCCGGAGGCGGCCGATGTCCTTGTGGAGAAGTACCGTGTGCTACGGCAGGACGATGCAAGTGGTGTGAACAGAAATTCGTACCGGATTACCGTCCGTCAATTGGAGAGCATGATTCGCCTCAGTGAGGCCATCGCAAGAGCCAACTGCAGAGATGAGGTAAGACGCACGCATTGCAGTCCAAGACACCATACTGAACTGTGTCCAGATCACTCCTGCATTCGTTCGCGAAGCCTACCATCTGCTTCGCCAGTCGATCATTCACGTCGAGCAGGACGACATTGACTTTGATGACGAGGAGCCCGTTCCTGTTCCGAACGTGGACGGCGATATCGACATGGACGCAGCCGACACGCAGAACCCATCCGCGTCGATCGGCGCCGATCTTTACTCCTCCCCAGTGAGACCGGTCACGACGGCGCCTACCCAACCACCAGAGCAGCCGGCAACAGCGAAGAAGCTGCGCATCACGCACGACAAGTATGTGAACATGATGAACATGATCGTGATCCACCTGGCCGAGGTGGAGCGGCATACTGGCACAGGGCTCGAGATGGAAGAGCTGGAGACGTGGTACCTCGAGCAGATGGAGGAGGAGCTTGCAGGCCCGGAGGAGCTGATGCTCGAACAAGCCATCTTCCAGAAAGTGCTGAAGAAGCTTGTCAAGGTCCGTTGTCTGTCCCTAGTTCCTTCACAGAAACTGACCGCGCCCAGGACAACTACGTGATGGAATTGCGGGGCGATGCACAGGAGAGCCTGATGTCGGAGGAGTCGCAGCAGGTACCGGAGGGCAAGGTCATCTACATTGTGCACCCGAGCGTGGACACGGACTTTACCTCTTCCTCCGTTCCCATCTGATCGATTTCTTTCCTTGGTAGCTTCGTAGAGTGTACTTCATACCAACCCTTGCTTTTCCGTCTGCGTGCGCATACAATCTCATTACCTATCGCAAGACGCTACCAGAACCTGATACTCTCCCACTCCCTCCCGTCCGCGAGCCTCAAGAGCACCACATTACTCGTCAAGCTGCTAAACGCGTTGCCCACGAACACCTCTGCCCGTCTCGCAATCTCCATATCCAGCGCTATCCCCAGATCCTTCTCCTCCCACGTGAGGGGCAGCCACGCAGCGTCGACGAACCTGAGCTTGAACGGCGCGCGGCCGAGCTGCCACGCATCCATCTTACGAGGATCCACACCCACGGCGCGTCCCACTTTGCATCATGCAGTACATACACACTCTCGAGCCTCACGCCCGTGCGCCGCTCGTACGCCTCCTTGGTCTGCAAGATCCTCCCGAGGATCTGCACGTAATCCGGCCAGCAGTGCGCGAGCACCGTCCCCTCCTCCAGCTCCCGTTGGGGCATCGCATCCGGCAGGAAAGGCAGGCGGGACCAGAGGTTGTACGCGGACTTTTCGCGGGCGATCTCAGGGCAGTGGTAGTAGAAGTCCCCCCGGCGGAGGTGGAGGGCCATGTACCGGCCTGAACGGATGTTGAGCGAGGAGACGGCGCGCGTGTAGGCGGCTTGAACCCCGGGGGACCAGGCGAAGGTGCGCATGTGCGGGAGGAGAGGCTCGTACAGCGCCAGCGCGGCGTCCGATTCCAGGAATCTGGATAACATGAGTAACTGCAAGGAGAGAGGGAGGGAAGAGCGCACCGCCAGTCCATAACTCTGTTCGTGACTCGCGCGCACTGCTCCTCCCCCTCCAACGCCTGCACCAGTGCGGAGATGCGCCCCTCGTGCGGCCCCCACGTGTCAACCTCCCTAATTTCCTGTCCCGCACACAGCGCGTCAAACACCTTCTCGTGTACCGCTGGCGGGCTCGTGACGGGCGAGGAGAAGAACACCTCCGCGGGGACGGTATCTTACCCCCTCGGACGCCATATGACGTCCCTGTACACATAAGCGCGTCCGGCGCGGGCAGCGATGTGTGAGAGGAGGAGGGATTCCTGCAGCTGGTTGTTGAACCCCGCGCCGCGCAGCTGGTTGAACAGCACGTATCTCGCGCTGCTGTTGGAGCGGAGGGAGGAGAGGTCTTCTGCCGAGGGGAGGGGGCGGCGGAGGTGGGAGGAGGGCGGGGCACGCTGGTCCCTTGCGTACCAGAGGAGGAAGAGGAGGAGGGCGGTGAGCGGGAGGGAGAGGAGGAGGAGAAGAAGGCGGCGTTTGGTGATGCGCATGCTAAGGTCATCAGGTGGTGGACGGGCGGGTGCGATGGGCGCTTTTCATAAGAGGTGGGGTATCGTGGTACGGTATAGGCGTTTGGAGGTTGGGCAGTATGCGAGGTTAAGCTTGTCGTGGTTGTCATTTTGACTGCGTGCCGGCGTGACGGTCAGGGATCAAACTGGGGTACGGGAATCATATGCAAATGCTGCGCACGTCAAGCAACGATTCGTTACTGGATCGTATCAGCAATGAAGGTACCTTTCAACAATGGCATTCCCATCCTCCCAGATACTGTAATGACTCACTGCTCTCTCCTTCCAATGCTCTCCTGCCATCCCGTTGAAGTCGCGTGACCCGCCTTCACCTCCGAAGACGAGAAGCCTCCGCTCACCACGAACGCCACGTGGAGCGTCGACGCGCACCGACGTCATCGTTCCCGCCTCCCAACTCGATGCACGTAGTCCACTGTCACTCGACTCGCAGCCCAGCGGGCGCTAGGGGCTAAATACCCCGCTCCATAGCGCCTGTCTATGTACTGAACGACCGCCTCTACGCGCTACATACTCCTACATACTACTCTCGCACCGCGCTACTACTACCGAACAAGCCACACCTCGCCCATGGCCGCTTCCGTACTCGACGGCCTCCTCGGTCTCCTCACCTCCATCTACCACGCAATCCTCTCCATATTCGAAGCCGCATTTGCGCTCCTCCAGAGCCTCATCAAGGCTCCCTTCGAGCTCATCGCCGCCGCCTGGCACGCTCTGACGGGGACGGTGGGGGGTGCGGTTGGGCTTGTTACTGGTGCGTCTTTTTCTCTTCGGTTGAATGGGAGGGAGTCTGATGCTGATGTGGGTTCGGCAGGGAACTTGATCGTCTTCCTCATCGTAGGAGCGGGCGTCGCGTACTTGGTCATGAACCGCACGCGTGCACCGGGCAGCAAGGCCAAAATTACCTAGGCGCTTGCCTTGGGCTCACACCCCGCAAGATGCTTGATGTGTATTCGATTTGATACGTGGAGATGGATTGGTTTATTTGTTCGTGTGTCTGCAGAGATGTAATGATGATATAATATATGCCTTTTCACCTTTCTGCATTGCGGCCATCACCTGCACGCCAGAGGTGACAGGTCACGTGCTGCCACCCATCGTTACTTAGGGCTGGCCACGACCTCACGCCACCGCTTTCACCACATATAAAACATATAAAGGTCGCAGCTGCGCTTTTTTCTTGCGATCATCGTGTTTCTCTCCCTCCTTCCTCCTCCGACGCTGCATTGATCGCCTCGTTGTTATACACGCTCATGTCCTCCACAAGTCTCATGCTCACCGACGACGTCGTCCAACCTCGTCACACGCCCATCCATCGACTGAATGACGATGTCCTCCTCCACATCTTCACGGTCTGTCGCAATGTCGAACCTGTCTATATCTGGGACATATCGCGTGTATGCAACCGTTGGAGAAGTCTTGCTCTGGAACAGTCCTTTCTGTAAGTTGCCTGTGCGCCAACCTGCTCCGTCCTCGTGTCTAACTTTCTGCAAAGCTGGACTCACATTGCCGTAAATCACGCGACCGTTCATCTGCTCGGTTACTCTGCTCTGTCGCACTGGCTGAATACATGGATTCTCAGGACGGGGACTACACAGGCACTTGATGTCGTCATCGATATGAGCGGGCGCACGCGGCCGTACTACCGCGACATTCTAGACACGCTACTGGCTCTCGGGCGTCAAGCACATAGATGGCGCTCTTTCACCTATATGTTGGACCGGTGGGCTCTCATAGGCGCCTACATGGTTTACCACACGTGGGATAAACTTGAAAGAAGCGAGTTCATTGCGAACTTTCGCAGCATGCCGGTCCTCAGGTCGATACGTCTGGTGCAAGACGACACAGTACTCCCGTTGACCTGCACCGCCTGGATATCACTGCCACACTTTCTCCACAACACATTTATTCTCTGATCCAACAAGCTGCAGCTCCGCAACTTCATTCCGTCTCGCTCTGTAACATTGATGCTAGCGGCCAAGTACCGTTGCACAAGGTGGATCGACTTTCATACGGAACTACCGTCGATCTTGCGGGAGAAATCAGCTCCGTGCAGTCCGTCTTGCGTACCTACCCTGCCCTCCGCAGTTTGCAACTGTTCGGACAGTAGCTGGTGGTTGACCATGATGGTTCTCCATTTGTCTTGGAAGCATTAGAGGAGCTGCACGTGGAAGAAAACAACTGGACGCCGCACATGCTGGCTGCTGTGGACATGCCCCACCTTACCAAGCTCACCGTTGGTCTCAGGACCCTTCGCCATCGCGAATGCCAATACTATGCTGGGACATGTTGTCGGACTCGCGAATTCCTGGATGGCTTCTCCATTGGGCCCCACGCTTCACAGCTCAAGGTGCTGTCGTTGTCCCTGGGTATCCAACATGTGCCCTGGTTCGTTATTGTGTGCTTCAGTTCACTGGAGACATTACGAGTTACGATGCCTAGCGAGAGCGTCGTCAAGCTGAAGAATCCCAAGAATTTGAGGGCAGTGTCGAGGAAAGCGTGGTGGAGCAGCGGGGACTCGGAGTTGACATGGGGGTTCTCTCAACTTGGGACCCTCGTCCTCAAAATAATCGGGCCTCACGGATTTGACGATGCTGAAAGCGATATGGGACTGTCACAGCTCGACATGGCATTGAAAAACCAGTTTAAAGATCGCTGGGCGGCTGCGCAAGGAAAGGAGAAGACAATCGCAGTTCTTGACATCGACATCATCTGTTCCGATTGCAAATTCGAAGTCCGCGCGAACGACCTAGCAACGAGCATGTGAAAGCAATCGAGTAGGTTCATGCAGCAGGCCGACAACCAGGTTGCCAGCTCGAAGATCGCCCGGTGGGATATTAGGGCAGCATGCGAGATAGTCAGTGCGCGGAAAGGGTGGGTGTAATCTGCTGATGCTGCAGAGGAGGAAGATTGTGTTACCATAATGGATTATTCTGAGTAAATGGTGCTTGATATGCGGTGCCTGTCCTGCGGCGAACTTCGCACAGCGCAGGGTCGAGCACCGCATGGGATGGTAGCAATGTCAACGTGGTGAGCAAATGTTCTCGAAAATGCGGCGTCGTTGTGCGCGCGCAAAGCGCAAGCGTCGAGGTCACGTGCTACTGTACATTTCCTCGTGTCGTCTTTACTTAGGGCTGGTCACCCCCTTACGCCACCGCTTTCGCCACATATAAAGATCAACTTTTTTCGACCATCACATTTCTCTCCCTCCTCCCTCCTCCGGCACTGTATTGATCGCCCTGCCATCATACACGTCCATATTCAATCGCGCGTGTCTCCCTCCTCCCAACTCCGACACTGTACTGTTTCAATCGCTCAGCCTTCATATCCCTCCATGTCAGCCACAAATCTAACGCTTAACGATCACGTCGTCCAACAACGTCGCACATCCATCCATAGACTGAACGCCGATATCCTCCTCCATGTTTTCAAGATCTGTCGGGATGTCGAACCTGTCGATATATGGAATGTCTCGCGTGTATGCAGTCGTTGGAGGAGTCTTTCCCTGGAACATTCGTTTCTGTGAGTTCGTTGGCCGTGCGTTAGCCCGTTACATGATCGTATCTGACTTTAACAAAGGTGGGCTCGTGTTACAGTTAATCGGCGTTCTATTGACCTGCTCGGGTACTACGGATTTGGGAACTGGTTGGACGAATGGATTCTGAGGACGGGAACGACAAGAGCACTTGACATCGTGATTGACACAGAGCATATCGACAAGTATAATTGGTGGGACTGGCCAAGCGACGATGATCTTGGAGATATGGTCCTGGCGTTCGCACGTCAAGCTCACAGATGGCGTTCTTTCTCCTATACTTTGGACCTACCATGGGACACAGATTTTGGGCCTGCGCGTAGGTCGGAGAACCATTATACAAGGCAGAAGTTCGTCGAGAGTGTGCGCAGCTTGCCACTCCTCCGGTCAATGCGTCTAATGCAAACAGGAGCGGGTCCATCTTGTGCCTATTCACCACAAACCGTCTATTCACTCTTACATCATGCTACCGATCTGCACCTCTCTTCCCTCTCGCTGATCAACATCTTCGTCAACGAGGATATTCCAAGTGGGAAAGTGGATCGCTTTTCGTACCACGTCACGCCAGACTGGTCGTTTGCACGCGACACTTTGCTATCCGCCTTGCAGGCGTACTCCTCTATGCGATGTCTGCATCTGTCCGGATCGTTCTACCATGACGAAGACTATGACGATGACGATGACGAATCATCTGCAATTGTCTTGGGCAGCTTAGAAGAGCTGCATGTGGAGCCAAGCAAGGAAACAGCGGACGCGCTGTCCTCTGTGGACATGCCCTGCCTTGCTAAGCTAACTGTAGCTGGGAGAGGCCACACGATGATCCACGACTCTGACGCCATTCAATTCCTGCGCGACTTCTCATTTCACCCCCACTCCCCACTTCTAATGACGCTGGTGTTGCACCTGTCTGCCCTACGCGTGCCATGGTCCGACATCGCATGTTTCAGCGCACTGAAGACGTTACGAATTGCGGTTCCCATCCTGCACTTTTCCTGGCTCACGATTCCCGAGACGTTGTCCACCTTATGGACAAAAAAGCGGCGGGATGACGGAAAGCTGACATGGTGTCTTCCACAGCTTCAAGCGCTCATTCTCGATGTAAACGTGGACGGCGGCTTCAACCATGCCATCATGACCCAATGGACACAGCTCGATACTGAGTTGAAACGTCACTTTCAGGATCGCTGGGCCGCTGCGCACCGAGAGGACGAGAACATCGCGGTTCTGGGCATCGACATCATCAGCTCGAACCGGAAGATCGAAGTCCGCGAGACTGGCCACAGGAACGATCACACGACAGCAATCGAGTAGATTCATGCAGCAGGTCGAAAAACACGTTGCGAGCTCGAGATCGGCCCTGGGTGATTGAGCGGTGTATACGAAATAGTTCAAATGTAGTCCGCAGGACTGAAAGAGAAAACCTTATGATGCATAATGGATGATGATGAATTACTGGGACTCGACCTTTTCATCGGTAGAAGAGGGACGCGTGTAACGCAAGATTAGTTTGCATGCACCGTAGTCAAGCTTAGTGAGCTTAGCAGGGTGACGAAGCAGTCGTGCAGCAACTCAGCAAGTTAGAGAGAATTCAAAGACTGCTGTCCAGACGCGTCGCATCCTCAACGGCGAGAGTTGCACGTGGTTCCGCAGTTGTAAAAATGCCAGGAAGCGGGGTTCTACGCCTTCAGCTTCCGTCATTGTCGTCCTCCATGCTCTCGACGAACCCCGCACACACTAACGCTGTCTTCCAATGCGTCCACATCCGTGACGTACCCATACATAAGCTCAATGCGGATGTACTGCTGCATATATTCACTATCTGTCGCGATGTCGAGCCCGTCTCCGTCTGGTCGATATCCCGCACATGCAAGCGCTGGAGAGAGCTGGCCCTGGAGCATTCTGTCCTGTCAGCCTTCATCTTGTGGAACGTGCCGTTAATAGCTGACGAAGTCACTCAAAGATGGACGCGTGTGACAGTCGATCAGCCCACAATTCGATTCTTAGGATCCACTGATCCCCTCGCATGGATAGGGACGTGGCTCAGCAGGTCATATGCCGATCAAGAACTTGACATTGTGGTCGATCTTCATGACGTCGGCAGATGGCGCGGCCGTATCATACCGACGGAAGAGGATATGGACAACATCCTGTTGGAGTTATGTGGTTCGGCGTACAGATGGGGGTCTTTTACCTATCGTCTGGGCACATGGGTGTCTGCGGGCGCTTGGAATTTCCGCGCGCTTATCGCTGTTCTCGACAACATGGAGAGTTTGCCGCTGCTTCGGTCGATCCATCTATGGCAGGAAGATAGCCTCATCGAATCTGGATTGCAACTCACTCCGGGACTTCTCTATCAAGAGTTGCAGCCTAAGGCAACTCCGCAGCTCCGCCGTGTATCACTCGGCAATCTCCCCCACTCAAGGAAACCTTGCACCGATGCTTGGAACGTTGATCATCTCTCGTATCAGGTCCGCCAATATACGGTCCCAAAGGATGTGCGCTCACTCCTCCGGACGTACAATCCTACCTGCATTCTTCAACTATCAGGCTGGTCGGAAGCAGTGGCATCTGGACACGATGGCGCTGTCACGCTTGACCATTTGCATGAGCTGCAAGTAGTACCAAATGCTTTCATGGCCGATGTGCTGTCTGCTGTGGACATGCCTTGCCTCACCCGACTGACGCTGGATGGGAGACTTATACCTCACAATGCAGAAGTCATGTCCCAAACTGCATGGGACCCGGACGGAAAGAGTCGCTATTCGACTAGCTTTCTGGACGTGCTCTCCCTACGACCCCACACCCTGTTTTTGACTTGCCTTGTTCTCTATTTACCTCTACAATCGGTACCATGGAGCTCTATGGCGAACTTCGAGACTCTCGAGACCGTCACTATCGTCAAGACTGAACGAGACACCTTCTGGAGCAACTGCCCATCAAATCTTTCAATGTTGTACGAGATGAAGAAGCGAGGTGATAACGGAAGCAGCTCACAAATGCAGGCTGATCATACATAGCGGTCGTGCACTCGGCTTTTCCCCACTTATCCTCCCTCTCTGCTCCGGCGTCTTGG
>KV417341.1:40872-97149 GCA_001630345.1 Calocera viscosa TUFC12733
AGCAGCCTCGACCACTTTGATGGCGATCGATGGGCTGAACGCGGGTTCGATAGTTGCGAGCAAGTCCTTCCAGTTGATCATGACGAAGAGAAGAGCGACGTTCAGGTAGGGTCGTGGATCCCGATCAGCCTATTTGAGCAGCAGATGACCGTCGGTTCAATTGAGTACCGATTTCGGAGGGAGTATTACTGATAGAAAGTAGCATTTTATGAGGGACACGACGGATATAGGTCGGACAGGACAGGAATGGTGGTGCGCCCGACGAGCGCTTCCCATCTCGGTCGGAACAGCGGATGTACGGCGGAAGCAAACTCGAGGGTTCTTTCCCCCAGGCCGGGAGGTAATTCCTCCGGTGCCCCCCTCGTCAGGGACGGACTTCCTGGAGTGCCCCTTCGGGTGCAATGCCCTCATTGCCCTGTTTTTCACGTCAGCACACTGCACCCGCCACCTCAGGCTCGATGCGGATCTGGGACCCTGATAGTCCGGTCTATAGTTTCGGAGTAATGTTAGTACTACTTTTCGTAATTAGATCTGAATTTGCTACTAATTCACAATAAAATTCCCAATGCAATATGAAAATGTAGCCAAAAAATTACAGGCCTGTGCAGAACAACCTCTGCAAGGGGTCAGCATGGGTTTTTGGGTATTGGGTTGGAATTTTTGCTATGAAATTCATTGTAAAACTGAACTCTGATTACAAAAAGTAGCCCGAACACTACTCCGAAACTATAGACCGGACTGTCAGGGTGCTGGATCCGCGTCGAGCCTGAGGTGGCGGTGCGGTGTGCTGACGTGAAAACCAGGGCAATGGGGGCATTGCACCCGAAGGGGCACTCTCGGAAATCTGCCCCCGGCGAGGGGGCACTGGAGGAATTACCTCCCCAGGCCGGCCCATTGGTTCACCTTGTAGCCAGGCTATATCCGACGTCTCTATATCCGGTCCCGCAATGAGCTGGTGCATTCCGTGCTGAAATCTCAACGCTGGGATGGAGTACTGAGGTCTGCAGTCTCCTGGCTTCATTATCCGAACGTCCTTGGGTCAGCGGATCAATGACGTATTGCCAACATCATATGCCGGGTGCGGGATTTACCCACCAAAATTCTAGACTATGCAGTCTGGGACACAGAGACCGCATTCAAGGGTGACCTGACCTAACCGAACGAGCAGCATCCCTATCGAGGCACGCATACATAAAGAGAGCTCTTCATTTTCCCTCCCAGCCTGCTGCACAAGATGGCGAGCCATGAGACTATGTATCTCTCCGCTTGCCACTGCTGTCTCACGCAACTGATGTAACAAGTGTTAGCAACATCACCGCATGAGGATCGTCATAAATTGCCAACTCGTAATCATCCCGCTTAGGCGGTCTTCTCATTCGTATCCTCACCCAGAGTGGTTACTATATCCTCGTGCTCTCCATGCAGATGCACGTCCGGGTCTCGCTCTACGACCGTCCCCGCAAACTTCCTCGCAGGGATCTTGCGCTCGAACAGGATATCGAGCTCCCAGTAGGACCATCCCTTGCACTCAGGCAAGCAGTAGTACGACCACACGGCAAAGATGAACCCGATCCCAGCCCACCAGAATCCCGTGAAACCTTTCCAGTTTCCTTCGTTTGGGTTCAGCCTATGGGGATACGGAGGTTAGCTCCGGGTGGAAGGAGAGTGGGAGAAGGAGAAGGACATACATGTATGGAGTCATGAGACCAAAGACGATGCTGACGATGTTGTACGTGTTACGCGCCAAGGCGATGGTTTTGCCCCTCAAGTGCGTGGATGACGTCTCGGCAGCCATGCCTGATGTCGGCTGTCAGCAAGACTTCGGATAAGTCATCCGTGAACATACAGAAAGCGAGCAGGCCGATCGTCCCATTGTATACCACACACCAAAGCATGAGCATCGCTCCCTGGCCCCAGTTGGAGTCCTTGCTGCCACTGTTCATCGCAATCTGGAGGAACCCAACGAGGAGCATCAGGAGGCACATCACAAGCTGCCCGCCGATGTAGATCGTGCGGCGACCAAGCCAAGTGAGGAATACCCAAGACAAGAAGACACCGATGAAAGAGAGACCCTCAACAGGGAGACCGACTTTGAAGGCATCAGTGGAGGCGAGTCCGGCTGTATTGGGAGAGATGTTAAAGGTGGTGGGGGAGAGGAAGCAAGAGAGTACATACCTTGCTCGAAGAAGTACACATCCCAAGAGAGGAAGGGAAGGCCGCAGAAAATCTGGATAGCCCAGGCGACGCAGGAGACCTCCGTGCGACACCTTGACATGGGATCAAATGATGCGGAGAAGTGGAAAGAAATGCTCAACATACCAGTCCGAACCCTTGAAGCAGTTGACGAAGCGTGTGCCTGCAGATTGATCAATCTCGAGCTGATTTGTCCGGACCATCATTGCGACGGCATCCCTCGGGTCGACGGGGCTGTTCTTGCTCAGCCGCTTGATCATCACCTCCGCCTCTGTGAAACGGCCCTTGCGGACGAGCCACCAGGGAGACTCGGGCACGAAGCAGACGGTTATGAAGATCGGGAGCAGCCACATCCACTGGAGGCAGAAGGGAACATGGTATGCCCACTGGGTTGTCCAGGTGTCCACACCGTTCAGGACACCAAGAGCGAGGAAGTGTCCGATAACGAAGCACAGGTTGACGTAGGTCGTCAGGTACCCACGGAGCTGAACAGGGGCAACCTCGGATGCATAGGCGGGCACAAGAGTGCAGAACACACCCCATGGGATACCACACAGGAACTCACCGACAACGAGCATGGCTGGGTTGGGTGCAAAGGCCGGGATGGCGATGAAGGCAGTGATGAAGACGAGCATGGTGAGGAGAGTCTTCTTATACCCGAAGCGATCAATCAGGTAACCATTCATGAGGATGCCGATGAAGGTTCTGCAAGTGGACGATTGGGAGATGCCGGATTGCCAGGGGGCTGAGAGCATGTAGGACTTGCTGACGTCCGAGTAACTACCAAACTGCGCACAGTGTCAGCTGTTGTGAATGAAAAGACTTTGACAACAACATACAGCTTTCGCGAATGCAGGCAAAGCAAACAGCAAACCGAGCAGGTTGGTGTCGAAACCTACATGAGAACTGGTGAGATACCATGGTCCCATCTACCGTGCTCATCATACCTTCCATGAGAACTGCCAGAGAGATGACCCATGACCAGAACACGGCCATGGGATACTTCCTGAGGGCTATTGCAACTGCGACAAGTGCATGGAGAAGCGCGGAACTCAAGACCTATTCCAGAGCCGGCAGAGCTGTTTACGGAAGGATGGCTTGATGGCAGAAGGGGGCAGATGCATCAGCCTGGCTTAGGCCACTCCCAAGTGCTGGGCAAACTCCTTTGATGCCAGGATATTCAGCCAAGCCTGGAGCTCCGAAGTGGCTTGCACCATAGCCAAAGCAGCCAAGACGGCGCTGTGGGGGAGCATATAGGCAGGGCAGACATCAATCCATGGTGTGGACGAGAGACCTTGCATCAGTTGCTCTTGGTCCTATGCTAGGTGGCCAACAGACACTAGGAATCCCAGGATCTGGATGTAATGCCTAATCCCCAGTCTCTGACACACTCCAGGGATGCAAAGGGTTGGCAAGTGGCTAAGCCTCACCCGTGGCTAACCCTGCAACTTTCAGGGTTACCTCGTGAATATGGGCTAACCCTGGCCCATGGCTAACCCCGCGACTTTCAGGACCCCCTAGTAATACCCTAAAGCCAAAGCTGCGGCAAGTCACACAGAGTGAACTGGTGAAGCTACCGAGGTGCGCTAACTGAGGAAAGGGCCCTACTAAGGTCTGCAAGAAACCCTGTGTTGAAATCGGGATGCTCGGTACTCTCTCTGTGTGCAAATCAACCAGACTCACCTTGCATCTCTGGGCCATGCAACACTGAATGCATCTACCTTATACCAGATAAAGGCAGTCATAATCGTCACCCGGAGTGTCCTGAAACTTAACTTATCTGTATCCAATAAGGTCTGCAAAAGAATCGGAAACCTAGCTGCACTTCAACGTGTCTGTGCAGCTCAAACACGGTTTCCGTAACCAGCTGTGGCTGCAGCAAGCCACACCGGATGAACGGTCACAGCTGTCTGGCTACGCTAACCAAGGAAAAGGGTCTAACAACATGTTAGAGGAAACCTGCATTGAAATGGGGATGCACAGGGCAGTCTCCATGTGTAAATCGGCCATACTTAGCTGCGGAGACCATGCCACGTCCCGCAATCGGAATCGGACGAAAAGTGGACAGAAAAACGCAGATGGTGATAGGACCCTCGGAGCAGTCTGTGTATGTGGAGCAGCTGTACTCACTTTATACACCTATGATACCTGGTGCGGAATTGAAACTTCTGCTGCTATGTGAGTCTAGCAACCACGATCATCACCGCTTATGGCTTGCATAAACGCGGTAAGTATGGAACTGACACTCCTGCTGCTGCGCGACGACGGCAGCCACGATCGTCACCGTTAGTGGCTCGGATAATGCGGTGTGTATGCCCCTGGATGTGAACGCAGGAATCGGGGCGCTCGGTGCAGTCTCCACATGCGCAACGGCCATCCTCACTTAACACCACTCCGCGGCTAAGTGCGGAACAGGCACTCCTGCTGCTGCGTGATGAGAGCAGCCACGATCATCATCGCTGGTGGCTCGGATAATGCGGCATGTGAGCAACCTCAATGGATATCCATTGGATATCCAATGAATATCCAATGAGGCGAATGGATTTGGAATGGAAGTCCAATGGACTTCCAGCCAACCTTCCCATCCAAGGTCCTCAATGCCGGCAAAATACTCATGCAGGTAGCCTGCCAGGACCCAGTTGGTGATGATGTAGAGCGGCTCAGGTGGCGGGTCGAGGGTAGGATCATTACCACTGTTCGTAGATATTCAGCTACACATATTGTGCCCTTCATGCACTCAATATGGTCTATAATGATGCATAGAACACCCAACAGTACTATGGAGTCTAGTTACCATCATTCCACAAAGTGTTCCACTGATTCCGAAATAACTTGGGACTCTAAATGGTCAACAATAAGTGGTTTAAGCAGCTTAACAATCAAGAATCACCTGTTTAAGCCTCTTAAAATCGAAATCAGGACTTATTTCTGACCATTTAATATGTTACGGAAAATTTCCGGAGCACAGTTTGCAGATATAGGTAGGATGGAATATGGTGGACGTCAGATACAGTTAATATCCATGTATCGGTAGGCTCTAGCGTGTGTTATTGTTGCACTAACGGCTAGAATGTGTGTCTGTGTGCTTGTAGGCAGCGTGACGGAGCTATATGGTAATGATTTGTTGATCATTGCCACATGGGGTGCACCAGGCCAGTGGCTATGCAATCTTTTTGGCCGCAGAATTTGGCTGACTCTGACCCCAACCCACGGCTATTTCCCTATAGATCTGATCTCTTAGGATCCTCCACAATACTTCCTAGGATTGTCAGAAGTAGTCAAAGGGTGGAGGTCAGCTTGGGCACATAGACCTTGGCTTGCTCAATGGTAATGTGATCATCCAAACTCGGTTTGGTGCGTGCTTTGGTCCATGAACCAGGACCCCAAGTGATTGCCAGGTCAAATATGGCTTGTTGGTCAATAATAAGGCCTTATCACCACAGTCAGAGTTTGAATCAGATGCAGATGGAATCAAACTTAGCCTTGAAATTAGGCATACCCTGACAGCTGCCCCAACCATGCTTGGGCACTGGTGTGCCTGCACCCTCTGCTCACCCCCATGTGCCCATGCCCATGCCCTCCCTCCATGTGCCCCATGTGCATGCCCTCACCCTCTCTCCCATCATGACTGCCTGACCCTTACTCCTGCCCTCACCCACACCGGTGCAGAAGAGCACAGATAGTGACTATTAGGCAATGTTTCTTGTACTGTAGCTAATAATTGATTATCATTACTAAAATTATTGATTTACACCTTGAGGCTGATTGGTCCCATTTGTCACTACTTATCACTTTGATTTCTTCACTTCAACAAGCCCTGATATTCACCCCCCCTCAGACTTGTGATTTCTGGAAGAAAAATTCAGTACCTTTATGGACCCTAGTGTATCTGCAACAGCCTCTGCCGCGCTCTCGTCGGAATCTTTTGGAGGCGAGTCGCGCTTCTTGCGCCTGCCGTCGCCTGGCCGTCGCCTGGCGCCTTCGTACCAGCGTCCGCGTCTGCATCTCCACCAACCGTTGGATCTTACACCGTCGTACACCGGATAGCCTGCTGTCCCATGCGCTCGTCTGACTCTGCACAGTAAAGACCGACAACTGGGAGGACAAGCTCCGCGTCTCTTTTGTCTCCCCCCGGAGGTCTGATTGCCCGTCTCAAGCCGACGAGTCGAATTGGGTTCGTATGGCAACCCGAGCTCAAGCGCCCGAGAGCCAACAGCCATTGAGGTCTACATATATCTGTTCAGGTGCGTCTTCCCAAAGCCTGAGAAACTAGACGCTGACACATCCCCAGACGTGACGGTTCAAGGCCTGCCGACTCGCACCGTTCTCAAATCGGAGGCGAGATACTTCGTCAGTATCTCCATCGACGGGGAGGAGGAGTGGAGGAGCAGGGCGATACGGTCGAAGGAGAGCACGGTTGCGTGGGACAAGGAGGAGGACAAGCATGAATTGTGCGCATCCATGAAATCCCGTTCTCACGTTCGACACAGTGAGTGTGCTCCAACAGCGAGCTTGAAGGCAACGGTATGCAAGGATCATAGCCTTGGTAGACCAGTGGAAGAGGTCGGTACGGTTATGTTGCGCCTCAGCAACTGGCTCCATACCTTGATGGGTGCTCCGCATTTGCCTCGCGGGCCCGTCTTGATTGCTCATGATTGTTCAATGACAGTGGTTCCGCTCGTCACACAGTCAACTACCGATGCCAACCCCATACTTATCCGACTGTCCTTCACGCAGAAGGATACACTTCCGACCGCAACTCCACCCGCTCCGGAGATCACCCTTCAAGAGCCTGTCCAGACCACATATGCAAACGTCAACGCCGCGACACCGCAGCCGAAGTTCACGGCTGAGATACCAACCGCAGCCGCCGCTGATGTTCGCGACTTCACGCATGGCTTGGGAGACATGGCGAAGATGCTGGAGGAGCTGCGTGATAAACTGAATCGCTTCACCACGTCGATGGATGAGATGCCTGATGTGCGTGCGCCAATCAGCCCTACCGGTCCCCAATCGCATTCTCATCGTTAACCTGCAGATTCATCCATACCTTAGGATGTCTTGGACCATAGTTTCCGCTACGGTAATTGGAAGTGAGGTGGTGGAGGCGCAGCAGCAGCAAGTTAAGAGCATCAAGAGGCTGATCGCGAAGATGACGACTGTGTATGAGTTTCTGTGTAATGCGCGAATGTTGCGCGACGACAAAGTGCGCATGGGGGTGCTGTCTCGGCTTGCGCTGCAGACAGTGGATTGTGCGCATTTCATTTCCTCATGCATTGGAAAGACCAATTTCGGTGAGCAGACCCCGGGGTTGAACACGGACGGACGGTGACATCGGGACAGTTACCAGGCTTGCCTCTCCATCTGCAGCAAAGATCGCCATCAAGATTGATGAGTACAATAATAGCTTCCATGAGCTCCTACAAGACTTCCAAGCTGGATCTCAACTACGAACGGAGGTTACGACAAGCATAATGGTAGAGGACATTAAGGCTGTCGGTACGGACGCGCTTTTCTGCTGTGCGCATACGCCAAACCCTCTTCAGGCGTAGCCATTGACCTGGAAAAGATACCATATACCGGTGGAGCAGGCTACGAACCCAGCCGTCGTTTCCTGGAAAACACGCGAACAACGTTGCTGGAGGAGATAGGGAACTGGGCCAGCAGCACCGACGCCAGCACACCTAGCGTGCTCGTTCTGATAGGACCAGCAGGGACTGGCAAGTCGACGATTGCACACACCATCGCACATCGATTCCGGGCAATGAATCGTCTCGGCGCGTCATTCTGCTTCAGCACAAGTGCGTCCGCGACGCGACGACCTGTTAACCTGTTCCGCAACATTGCTCGGGAACTGGCCAATTTCCATCCCGCGTTCAAGGCAGCACTCCAAATGCCGTCCAAGGTGACCCGAACCTCTGCACAACTGAAGATCTCGAGCTGCAATTGAACAAGTATGTCCTGGAGCCTGCCCAGGCGTTGGCCACCTGCGGTACGGTTCTAATCATGATCGATGCTTTGGACGAAAGCGGGACTGAGAAGGAGCGACGGAAGCTGGTCCGGCTGCTCTTTACACGGCTCCGCGGGCTACCGACCGGCTTTCGAGTGCTGCTCACTTGTCGATCAGAGCAAGACATTCTCGAGATCGTTGAGCGACCGACAAGTTCGGTGACAATCGTCCGAATGCCTACACCTGAGCAAGACAAGACGCTGTCTACCGACCTCTTCGCGTATATCCGACACGTTCTCGAGGATGAAGGAAATACACTTTCCAAAGGCCTGGACGAGGGCTGCTGCGTTACCCTACGGGATCGTGCAGAGGGCCTGTTCCAGTGGGCGTTTGTTGCATGCGACTATATTGTCTCACCAAAAGCCGGTCGCACAGTGGTTCAGCGATACAACGACGTGCTGAGCGGGACCGCGGGTCGAACAGGACTTGATGGATTATACATGACCGTGCTCACGCAAATCGTGGACAACGATGTCGGTGCTCTTGAATCGTTCTGTGCCGTCATGGGCTTCGTCTTGCTTACAGTGGAACCTCTGTCCATGCGTTCCCTTCGGACCATGATGGAGCTTCTTCCATAAAAGCCAAGGATGGCACCAGACGACATATTGCCCTTTCTTGGATCGCTTCTCAGTGGCGTCGGAGAAGAGACGGCTCCTGTACGTCCCTTGCACTCGTCCTTCTGGGAGCTGCTGCAAAGCGTGGAGCGGGGCGGACAGTATTACATCGGCGGATCTGGACATCACGAGCGCCTGCTCGTCGCATCCCTGCGACTTCTCCAGAATCGTTTGGAATTCAATATGGGCGGCCTGGAGAGCTCTTACCAATTGAATCGGGACCTTGCACCGTCTTCCCGGCTCAAGAGCAAGGTGACGGAAGATGTATTGTATGCCTGCAAGCACTGGGGTTACCATCTGTCGAAAGGTGGGCCTGGCTGCGAGGGCACAGCCGAGGTTCGCGAGTTGTTACATGACCTCCTCATCAAGAAGCTGCTATTCTGGATAGAGGCTGCGAGCATCGCAGGCGCCGTCCGTGGTGTAGTTGATTGCCTGGACATTGCGATGGATCGATTGCAAGTAGGTCTTCCTGCGTCTGTCTTGTTCTTGTGTCGCTCATGTTCATCTCCTGCCTGTGGGCGAAGATGTCGTCGCGATGGCCCACGACTGCATCAAATTCATCAGAGCATTTGGACGGGCCATCGTAGACTCTGCCCCGCACACCTATCTCTCAGCGCTACCCTCGTCGCCCACGGAATCCAATATTTCCCGATCCTTTTACTCTCCAAAGGGCCGGTTTGCCCGAGTTGCGCATGGACGCCCAACGCAGTGGTCCGTGGTGAACACGGTGATACACGGTCACAGCGCCCGGCTCAGTTCTGTGGCATTCTCGTTCGACAACCGGCGCATCGTCTCCGGCTCATGGGACCACACGATTCGGACATGGGATGCGGAGACGGGCCAGGCAGTGGGCAACCCACTGATGGGACACAGCGGCGGGGACACTTCGGTTGCGTTCTCGTCGGATAACCGCCGCATCGTGTCCGGCTCCGCAGACAACACAATTCGGACATGGGATGCGGAGACAGGGAAGGCGGTCGGTACCCCGCTGAGGGGGCACAGCGGCGCGGTTGAATCGGTCGCGTTCTCGTCGGACAACCGGCGCATTGTCTCCGGCTCATTGGACGATACAGTTCGAATATTGGACGTAGAAGTGGCTGAGGCCTTGAGGGGCAATGCGGGAGTGATATCCGAGTATCTCAGCCATAGCGGTGATGCGATAATCGCCTCCGCAGAGAAAGATTCACCTACCAACCCACTGGCGGCCGGCGGTGCGAGCCGCGCTCTAAGTCTCTCCCGAAGAGGAAAACTGTCTTTATCGCCGCATGCCGAACATCAGATGACGCATCTGTATGGCTCGGATGAGCGCGGACAACCCTGCATAACGTTCGACTACGAAACAGGGTGGATCACGGGCAACGGAAGCGACCACATCCTCTGGATGCCTCCTGACCAGCTTCGCCGTCTATACGCGGGGCAGACCCAGCTTCTCATCCCAGGACCGACAATTCACGTAGACCTGAGCAAGTTCGTGCATGGGACACGCTGGACGGAATGTTGGCGTCCTTAGGCCGTTCTTGCTGCTTTCATTTTCCTATAGATACACGGTACACTAGCGTCTGTCTCAATGCATGGTTGTGATCGCGACGGCATGGAAGTGCTTAAGCGGCTCCCTTCATGAGCCTTACTCGCTGATACGAAGAAAGTTGATCTACACACGAACGCCATCAAGACCTTGAACCCGAAGAAAGACGCGCTGGCGGTAGGCTGCGGCCTGGCCGCACGTGCATAGCTGTCTCACATCCTTCTCTCTCCTGTCCATCTGCCCCAGCGGCGAAAATTGATGCACGTGCAGGGCGGCGATCCAATATTCGGATGCGAGCGGGCGAAGCAGTTGGCTTGGAGTTCTCTGTCAGCGTTCGACAGGGCCCACGCGGTGGGGACGTTGTCCACCTCCTCGATGAGCTGGGACGCGGGGGAGCGCGACTCGCCTTGGGAATAGGCCAAACCGCACGTGCTGGATTAGACTCAGTTGGGACACAGAGGAGGGTGGGGATTCTGCATACTCGATGGATGAGGCGAGGGTGAAGCGTGATGCATAAGGGGCCGACGGCGTGTGCGGTATTGTAGCCGCCCTAGACATTCCTGCACATCGCGTCGTCAGCAAGGCACAGGATCACGGCAGTAGCACAGATTCACGTATTATGCACCACATCATCCTCATTCTGCGGCTCTGGGATCGCATCCGGTGAATGACAGCGTCCGCGCCGTCGAACGTGTTCTTCATTCTTCATCGTGTCATACTCTGTCGCCTGGGCAACACATTTCTTGCCTTTGCCGTCTTTCTCTTCGGTGCGATTGATCTCTGGGTGAATGCTGGTGAGTGGGATGGGGATGATGCGAGAGGAGAAGCTGACCGATGATATAGTGCCCCTGCTTGGAGAGCTGACGACCTCCTTGCTCAGTAAGCTGCGGGCGCCAGTGACAGCGATCTTCATCGTTCCAAGTCAACTGCGTTAGGAGTAAAAGATGAGAGAGCGAAAGTAGAGAAGATCGTGGGAGCCATTATTGAATGGCAGGCGATTTGCAGGGGAGAGGCGAGGAGTAATAATGCTGTCGTCGCGCTGGATGTAATCTGACGAGTACTGCGATCGCGAGGTCCCCGATAGCCCCGAGGGGTCCGCGGGTCGGATCTAAACGCCGACGCTTCCTCATTGGCAGAAACAATGAGCGTGCCTGACACGCGTCCCCGACGCGTGCGCTGCAACTTGTTTGGTTCACCCAATACATAACGATACACTTGACGATCAGCACCTCTGTGGTCCCTCAGAAGATAGCAAGTGCATATATACAGCTCGGCCGTATTGCTCGATATCAGCTTTGCGTCGAAAAGAGGTGTGCATTGACCTGCTAACTGGCTGGACAATGTACCCGGCATCTGCGTGTGCCGAGGGCAGATCAATTGCGATAACGGCGGCATCCCGCGTGCCGTTCTCGTCTGGCGTTTGCGTTGTGAGATCGTCAGCGGAAGAGCTGCCAACTCTCGATAGGTGTTGACAAGCAGTTGTCTGCGGCCCCATCACGTCCTCTGATGTTCAGGCGCAGCGATCGTCATCATCGCGCCTATATGCACACCAATTTCTTCGTCTCTGATGGTAAACATGGTGCAGCCGGTACCAGGCAGCGTTGGGGTCGACATAGGACATCACATCCCATACTCTCACGCGGATGATTTGGTTTGGCTGCCTCGTCTGTGCCTGATGTGATGCATACGCCTGATCGGATGGTGAGCACCTGACTCGCAGCGATTGATGCATGTACACGACATACACGGGAGAAAGTGCTCGGTAATCATAATAAGTAACCTATTGTGGCTTTCCTCCGTTTCATCTAGATGAGCGCTGTGGGGGAGGGTCTTCCCCACGCGAAAGAGTGCACAGCACGTGACAAGGACCAGGCTCGGTGTTCGCATGCCCGGCATGCGCACATCACGGAGATGTACCCATCCCACAAGAGCTGGACGGGATACTGGTCGTGCAGCTTCTTGATCCATACGAGTGTCATGCGTAGGCAGCCTCTCACAGCCAGCGATTTCGATCCCCTTCTCCAAGATGCGTACAATGCCTGCAACTGCGTGAGTAACAACTCAATCGCGAGTAAAGCAGCGGGCGCACCGTCCATGTCCAGGTCAGCAAACCCCTCCGGTCGCCGGCAGGCACTTCACACCTCGCTCATACGCGTCCAGCTGGTGAACATGGGGCAGTTGATCGCTTTCAGCATCGGAATCCCAGTGAAATGGGTTAGGGACATGACTTGGAATGTGTTGGTATGACTGCTTAGAGGCGGGTTAGCATTGGCTAATGAGACGGGATAGGGAGGACGCACCGAGTGCCCGTCACTACAGAAGCGGCACGGTGCACAGAATGCGCTCGTGGCGCACGTTCATCCGCCGTGCCCACTCGCGTAAAGTCAGGTCATCGTCGGGCAACCTAGACACGGATCAGCTAAGGCCGCGGAAAAGGAAGCATGGAGCGCACCGATGATGAACCGCGATTCCGAGATTGTGCATGTCACTGATCTCATAGGCGAGAGCAGCCGCCATCCCCTCGGCGTACATAAGGTGGGAGTCGGAGAGGCTCGTAGCTGTGCACACCATCAGCAGAGCATACCCGCGCGGTGCCAGGTGTGCGCACCTAGATTACCAGCTGTCTGTGCCCGTTCGGGATTCTGCTCATATCGCTTCTGACGGGCGTCTGTGGACAGATTCCCTGCCCACTGTATTCTCCTCTTGACATCGGGGGGATAGCGTTTGATAGAGGCATGAGTGATTCCACTCCTTGAGAGAGAATCCTGTTGACGATGGCGATAAAGATAAACAACAACGGTTATGGGCTGCAATTCACGTGATTGTCTGGGACACAAAACAACGCGGTCAGGGTCCTAGAGTAGAGGGGGTGCACGCCCACGTGCATGGCAGGATTACCGTTCCTGATCAATCATTTGATGATGTCGACCATCTCCTCACATCGTGACACGATCGGCACTTTACTACTTTCAGCATCCAGAATATGATATTTTGAGCACCTTATCTGCTACTGAAGGACTGATAGGCCGTCTGTCGCAAAATGAACAATGGTATCTACAACAGCCGGCGTGCCGCGCTCTCGTCGGAACCTTCTGGACGCCGCGCTTCTCATCTGCCCTCACCTGGCGCTTTTGTATAAGCGCCCGGATTTGCATCTCCGCCAACCGTTGGATCTTATCCCGCCTGACAGCGGATAGGCTGCTGTCCTAAGCGGTCGTCTGAATCTGCACAGTAAATACCTACAGCTGGGAGGACGAACGCGGCGTCTATTTCTCTCCCCCCCCCTCAGGTCTGGTTGCCCGTCTCCAGCCGGCGAGTCAATTTGGGGTGATATGGCTACCCCTGATCAAACATCTGAGAGCCAACAGCCATTGAGGTCTACGTACATCTGTTCAGGTGCGTCCTTTCCCAACGCCTGACAAATTAGACGCTGACCCATACCCAGGCGTGACGGTTCAAGGCCTGCCGACTCGCAACGTTCTCAAGTCAGAGGCAAGATACTTCGTCAGCATCTCCATCGACGGGGAAGAGGTGTGGAAGAGCCGGGAGATACGTTCGAAGGAGAGCACGGTTGGGTGGGATGAGGAGGAGGACAAGCATGAATTGTTCGCATCTCCTGCTCGCCCCATGAAATCTCGTTCTGACCTTTGACACAGCGAGTGTGCTCCAGCAGCGAGCTTGAAGGCAACGTTATACAAGAATCATCGCCGTGGTAGACCAGTGGAGGAGGTCGGTACGGTTACCTTGCCGCTCAGCAGCTGGCTACATACCTTGATGGGTGCGCCGCATTTGCCTCGCGGGCCTGTCTCGATTGCTCATGATTATTCAATGACAGTCGCTCAGCTCGTCACAAAGTCAACTACCCATGCCAACCCCATCCTTATCCGACTGTCTCTCAAGCAGAAGGATACACCTCCGGCCGCAACTCCACCCGCTTCGGACTCCACCCGTCCGGATCCCGTCCAGATAACGGAAGCAGACGCCAACGCGGTTCCACCCCAGCCCGAAGTATCGGCGGAGATGCCAACTGCGGCCGCCGGTGATGTTCGTGACTTCACGCATGGCTTAGCAGATATCGAGAAGATGCTGGAGGAGCTGCGCGGCAAACTGGATCGCTTCACCACGTCGATGAATGAGATGCCCGATGTGCGTGCGCCGATAAGCCCGACCGGCCCCCAATCGCATTCTCATCGTTAACCTGCAGATTCATCCATACCTCAAGATGTCCTGGACCATACTTTCCGCCACGGTCATTAGCAGTGAGGTGGAGGTGCAGCAGCAGCAAGCTCAGAGCATCAAGAGGCTGATCGCGAAGATGACGACCGTGTATGAATTTCTGTGTGATGCGCGAGTATTGCGGGACGACAAAGCGCGTATGGGTGTGCTGTCTAAGCTTGCTCAGGAGACGGTGAATTGCGCACAATTCATTTCTTCCTGCCTTGAAAATACCAAGTTCGGTGAGGAAATCCAGTTATTGAATACGGACGGACGATGACCTCGGTACAGCGGCCAGGCTTGCCTCTCTATCTGCGTCAAAGGTTGCCATCAAGATTGATGAGCACATCAATACCTTCGATGACTTTCTACGAGACTTCCAAGCTGCATCTCAAGTACGAACAGAGATTGCGACAAGCATAATGGCAGAGGATATCAAGGCTCTCGGTACGGACATGCTTTTCTGCTGTGTGCACATACCGACCTCTCTTCAGGCGTGGCCATTGACCCAGGAGAGATACCGTATACCGATGGTGCAGGGTATCAACCCAGCCGCCGCTGCCTGAAAGAGACTCGGAAAGCATTGTTGGAGGAGATAGAGAACTGGGCCAGCGCTCCCGACACCGTCACAGCTAGGGTGCTCATTCTCATGGGACCAGCAGGGACTGGCAAGTCAACGATTGCGCACACGATTGCGCATCGATTCCAAGTGAAGAATCGTCTCGGGGCCTCGTTCTGCTTCAGTACAAGCGCCTCCGTGACGCGACGGCCTGTCAACATGTTCCGCAATATTGCTCGAGAACTCGCCAGTTTCCATCCCGCGTTCAAGACAGCCCTCCAAAACGCTGTCCGAGGCGACCTGAACCTCTGCAAGACGGAAGATCTCGAGGAGCAACTGAACAAGTACATCCTGGAGCCGTCCCAGGCGCTGGCCACCTGTGGTACGGTTCTCATCGTTATCGACGCACTGGACGAAAGCGGGACTGAGAAGGAGCGACGGAAACTGGTCCGGTTGCTTTTTACACGGCTCCGCGGGCTACCGCCCGCATTTCGAGTGATGCTCACTTGTCGGGCAGAGCAAGACATTCTCGAGGTCGCTGAGCGACCGACGAGTTCAGTGACAATCGTCCGAATGCCTACAACAGAGCAAGACAAGACGCTGTCTACGGACATTTTAACGTATATCCGACACCTACTCGAGAACGAGGGAAATACATTTTCCAAAGGCATGGACGAGGGTTGCTGCATTGTGCTGCGGGATCGTGCGGAGGGCTTGTTCCAGTGGGCCTTTGTTGCATGTGACTACATTGTCTCACCAAAAGCCGGTCGCACAGTGGTTCAGCGGTACAACGATGTGCTCAGCGGGACGGAAGGTCGAACCGGGCTGGATGAACTGTACAAGACGGTGCTAAAGCAAGTTCTGAAGGACGATATGTTGGCTCTCGAATCATTCTGCGCCGTCATGGGCTTCGCCTTGCATACAGTGGAACCGCTGTCCATGCGCTCCCTCCGGACCATGATGGAGCTTCTTCCACAAAGGCCGAAGATAGCACCAGACACCATGCTGCCATATCTGGGGTCGCTTCTCAGCGGCGTCGGAGAAGAGACAGCTCCTGTACGTCCCTTGCACTCGTCCTTCTGGGAGCTGCTGCAAAGCGTGGAGCGGGGCGGACAATATTATATCGGCATATCTGGACATCACGAGCGGCTTATGATCGCATCCCTGCGACTTCTGCAGAACCGCTTGGAATTCAATATGGGCGGCATGGAGAGTGCTTACCAGCTGAATCGGGATATTGCACCTTCTTCCCGGCTCAAGAGCAAGGTGACGGAAGATGTATTGTATGCCTGCAAGCACTGGGCTTACCATCTATCGCAAGGTGGGCCTGGCTGCGAGGATACAGCCGAGGTTCGCGAGTTGTTACATGACCTGTTCATGAGGAAGCTACTGTTCTGGATAGATGCTGCGAGCGTCGCAGGGGTGGTCAGCCATGTCGTCGCTTCTCTGAACGTTGTCAAGGATCGATTGCCAGTGTGTCCCGCTCCACCTCTGTTGTTCTTGCGCCGCTCATGTTCATCTGCAGCCTATGGGCGACGATGTCGTTGCCATGGCTCATGACTGCATCAAATTTATCAGAGCTTTCGGACCGGCGATCGTAGACTCGGCCCCGCACACATATCTTTCAGCCCTACCCGTAGCGCCCACGGGATCAAATATTTCCCGATCCTTTTGCTCTCCAAATGCCCGGTTTGCCCGACTTGCGAGTGGGCGCCCAACACAGTGGTCTGCAGTGAACGTGGTGATGCGCGGTCATAGCGACAGGGTCAATTCAGTCGCGTTCTCGTCGGACAACCGGCACATCGTCTCGGGCTCGTGGGACAAGACGGTTCGGATATGGGATGCGGAGATGGGTGAGGCCGTGGGCGACCCGCTAACGGGCCACAGCAGCGGGGTCACTTCGGTCGCGTTCTCGTCGGACAACCGGCGCATCGTCTCGGGCTCGTGGGACAACACAGTTCGGATATGGGACGCGGAGACGGGCGAGGCCGTGGGCGACCCGCGGACGGGCCACAGCAACACGGTCTACTCGGTCGCATTCTCGTCGGACAACCGTCGCATCGTCTCCGGCTCTGCGGACGGCACGGTTCGGATATGGGATGTGGATGCGGCGGAGGCCCTGGCAGGGCATGCGGGCGTGCTATCCGAATCCTTCAGCCATGGCGATGATGGGATCATCGCCCCCACAGAGAATGATTCATCTGCCAACCTGGTTGAGGCCGGCAGTGTGAGCCGCGCTCTATTTCTCTCCCGACGCGGCAACCTCTCTTTGTCGCCGCACGCCGAACATCAGATGACACAACCATATGACTCCGATGAGGCCGGACAATCCCGTATAACGTTCGACATGGAGACAGGGTGGATCATTGGCAACGGAAGGGACCACATCCTCTGGGTTCCCCCTGACCAGCTTCGCCGTCTATACACGGGCCAGACCCAGCTTGTCATCCCAGGGCCGACGATTCATATTGACCTCAGCAGGTTCGTCCATGGCACACGCTGGACGGACTGTTACGTTCCTGTCCCTTAGCTAGCACTCTGTCTCCGTTTTGTGTTCGCTGGTATGATTCGGTGCGTTAGAATAGATAATCCATGTGTAATGGACGACGTGATGCTTCATATCAGAGAAGAAGCGGATTGAGAACGCACTGTTGACTGGCGGATCTTTTGCGGACGGGAGGGCGAGGGGCGATAAAGCCGTCGCGGCGCTCGCTGCGAAACAGGGAATTTGTAAGGTCAGAAGGCGGTGATCCTCCAACTTGCACAACGTTGCACAACGTTGCACCTTTCCCTTCCATTTTCTGGCATTCCACATAGACCGTGTGAGCCGCAGACACTCTGAGCTGCCCACGTCCGAAAGTATTACTACCATGCTTGTTATGAAAACGCCATATGCATCCGACGCGCTTCTTACGCGCGTCGGGGAATGCACGTGACGGAGCCAATAAGCGCCCGCTTCCTCCTCACGTCCCGGGTCCCTGCTGGGCATGCGTCCCTCCCTCCCATGCGTCCCCTTCCCCTGGCAACCCCCTCCCATTATATCCCACACCCAATGCACGCCCCTCGCGCCCAGAGCGGCTCCATATTCCCCTCAACGCCGGGCTCATGCGAGTGAGCCAGCTCACCAGGGGTGGCTTGCACCCCCCGGCGACATAGCCCGCCGGACGGTCGGCTCACGCGCTCCAACATCCCCTTTCGCCCTAGCTCGATCGACGAGGGCCGCTCAACATCTCTGTATGGCAGGGGGGGTATATAGGGCTGAACGGGCGAAAGGGGTGGAGTGCGTGCTCCTGCCCTTGATCGTCTGGCACGATCCTTCCCACTAATCGCCCAATCCCACCGTGCGCCCCCTCCCACCTCCTCCTAATCACACCCTAACACCCTCCAGATCCAACAATACAGAGCCGGTCTCTGCCCCTCTCCTTCGCGCTCACACTCGGGCTGGCGCTCCTCCCCCTCCTCTCTTCCCCAGCGCACGCACTGGCCGTACCCCGCTCCCCAGCCCAACGGCTGCAATACGGCTTCTGGCACGACCCGTCCTACCACCTCGCCGATCCAGCGCGCAAGCGCTCCCCCTCCTCCTCTTCCACCTCGGCCTCGCCCAGCTTGGCGGGCATATCCATCCCCGTCCCCTCCGCCCTGGAATCCCCAGGCGTCATTCCCCCCACCCTGAGCGTGGGGTTCGACCTCCTCCCCACCCAAGGGACGGGGAGCGACTGGGCGTACCAAGTCGCTAATATGGACACTGAGGTTGTCACACCTGCTGTTCCGGGCGGGAGCAGCTCGAGCATGCGCACGAACACGAGCAGCAGGTCGACCGGCACTAGCAAAGCGAGCAGCACGAGCAATTCCGGCAGCACGAGCAAGTTCTCCAGCTCCAGCCCAGCCGGCCAGCCAACCCGCGCCGCCTCCCCCAGCACGCACATCTCCATGTCCGGCACCTTCTCCCTCTCCGTGAGCGCGACGACGGTGACGGACTTCGTGACTGTCACGGTGGACGATGTGGTTACGCGCGTGTTTACGCAGACTGTGTATGAGACGGGGTTGGCTATGAGCGGGGGGAGCTCGAGCAAGACGAGCACAACGAGCAAGCCGACGAGCACGAGCACGCACGCGAGCAGCTCAGCAGGGGCTATCAAGGCCGCAACGTCCAGCTCCAGCTCCAGCTCGCACACCGCCAGCTCCTCGCACACGTCAACCCTGAGCACTAGTACGAGCAAGCCCACCACTTCGCATGCTAGCAGCTCCTCCACCTCCACGAGCTCTCACTCCACGAGCTCCTCCCACACGAGCTCCTCCAGCAGCCACTCCACCAGCTCCTCCCACACGAGCTCCACCAGCAAATCCAGCAGCACCTCCCACCCCGCAACGGCAAGCAGCAGCTCCCACCTCCCCAGCTCCACCACCTCGCACAGCAGCCCTTCCTCGAGAGGGACATCTACCACCACCTCCGCTCCTGCTGCTACTACCACTGCTGGGGCGGACGGGGACGATGGGGAGTGCGAGGAGGAATGGGAGTGGATAGAGGATGATGCGGCGCAGTGAGCTGCAGCCGCTTCTCCTCTGCCGGCTCGCGACCGGGTTAGCAGCTGGTGACGGGTTCACGCGGCGCCGTGAGAGGCTTCTCTGAAGGTCTACGGCCCGGAGAGGTGTGCTAGAAGTCCGCAAGGGCAAGGACACGAGGAACGGGCAAAGGGTGAGACGGACACTCTAGATACGTAGGAAGCAGTAATAAATGAGTTTGTTCGTTCCCTCCCCTGGCGCGAGATTGCACGCGTGTACATGTGGGTGGAATGCTCTTACGGGGAGGACAGGTCTGCGCCTGGTGGGCGGCTTGAGGTTCCTAAGTACCAGGACAGGGCACTCGCGTACCGGGGTCATCCATCACTACCGATACGACATTCATACAACGCGTGGGTCAAACAAGTCCCGGAGGATGCGTCCAGGACGCGCGTAAGGCACGGTCACTGTTTCCGCCAACAAGAAAGCTTCGGCGCATCGGCGCAGCCGCCGGTGTCCTCAAGCGATGTTTACATCCACCCGGACCGCATCATTGTCCCCTGTGCTCAGATAAGCTCGTGAAAACAGTACATCGAGCCAGACGATCAATACCAGGCACACGACCTCAACCTCTGGACCGTGCGGACCTATATGGGGGCTGTCTCTGCTCATGACGCGGTGGACGCCCTGAAGTCTCGGGCATGATCGTCGCGGGGTATGTAGGGCACGGTGGCTGGGGTTGGACTGCATGGGCTAACCCGTCTGGCGGGTTATGCCCGACGGGCGGTGGGGGGGAACTCGCCCATGAGCAAGGAAGGGATGGGCCGCTCGGGTGTGTGATGTAGGTTGGGCTGCTAGGAAACGACGCGGACGGGTGCAACGCGTCCTGGAACGACGCATGAGGCTCGGAAGCGGATGGGCGCTTATCGGCTCCGGTGTGGGGATCAGCCGACACGCGTCGAGGGTCGCGTCGCGTGCTCTCTGTGCTAAACATAGAAGTCACGCTCTGCGGCGCACGTGCTCCGCGGCGCACGCGCTTCACGTGCATGGGCAACGGAGACACGCCTTTGTGTTATGCGTTGTCTTATCTGCAAGCCAAGAAATGGATCGCACCGTGCACACCAAAGCAGGGGCATAATGTCTCCGGTCTGAGATTCTATCAGGACTCCTAGTCCTTAATGACCTGCCCTAAGTCGGACCCTCCGGTGGTTGGCTGCAGCTTTACGTTGTAGCGCACCGGCCTCAGAGCGTTTTCTCTATATAATCAACGCGATAGCATTACTATCTATTGTATGTACTGCTGTCTACTGGCGTACAGCTACATTGGGTAGCAACAACATAGATTGTTGTAGTGCATATCGCCTGAAGCGGTCTACATACCTCGTGCGCGTCGTCTATGCGGCCCATACCTCCTCCCTCCTTCCTCCACTCACCTTACATAGATGAGTGCCCCACTGAGGGAGAGACGGTGATGGCGGGAAAAACGCATCGCCCCGGCGACCTCTATTAGAACAGGATGAAGGGCCGAGGCGCGGTTGTCCACCTCACTGCGATCCAAGCTCGGAGAATAAGGAGGATAACACCATCCATCACACATGATCTATCTATTCTACCGCACCGTGTCATATCCTAGAACGCAAAACGGAGACAGAGTACCAGCTAAGGCAGAGGAAGGCGACATTCCGTCCAACGCGTGCCATGCACAAACTTGCTCAGGTCTACATGAATCATCGGTCCGGGGATGACGATTGGACATTGCGGGGTATACACCCGTTGAAGCTGGTCAGGCGGAATCCATAGGATGTGATCTTTCCCATTACCCATGATCCAGCCAGTTTCATAGTCGAACGTGATGTGGGGCTGTCCAGGTTCGTGCGAGCCATACGGTTGCGTCATCTGATGTTCAACATACGGCGACAGCGAGCGTTCTCCTCGTCGGGAGATAGTCGGAGCGAACCATGCACTGTCCACATGGACGAAGTTTGCAGCTGAAACCTTCTCTGTGGAGGTGAGTATCACATCGTCGCTGTGGCTGAGGCGATCAGTTGGTACGCCGGCATTGCCCGTCAGGGCCTCGGCCATATCCACGTCCCATACCCGAGCCGTGTCGTCCCGCGAGCCGGAGACGATGCGCCGGTTATCCGACGAGAACGCGGCCGAGTTGACTCGGCCGCTGTGGTCCGTCACCGGGTTGCCTATTGCCTCGGCCGTCTTCGCATCCCATATTCGAATCGTCTTGTCATAAGAGTCGGAGACGATGCGCCGGTTGTCCGGCGAGAACGCAACGCAAGTGACCTGGTTGCTGTGGCCCGTCAGAGGGTCGCCCACCGCGTCGCCCGTCTCCGCATCCCATATCCGGACCGTCCTGTCATGCGAGCTGGAGACGATGCGCCGGTGGTCCGATGAGAGTGCGACCGAAGTGACCCCATGACTGTGGCCTGTCAACGGGTTCCCTACAGCCTCCCCTGTCTCCGCATCCCATATCCGAATCGTGTTGTCCCACGAGCCCGACACAATGCGCCTGTTATCGGAGGAGACCACGACCGACATCGCCGAATTGCAGTGGCCTGTTAGCGGATTGCCAATGGCCTCGCCTGTCTCCGCATTCCATAGCCGCACCGTCTTGTCCCACGAGCCGGAGACGATGCGCCGGTTGTCCGACGAGAACGCAACCGAAGTGACCTGGTTGCTGTGGCCCGTCAGAGGGTCACCCACGGCCTCGCCCGTCTCCGCATCCCATATCCGGACCGTCCTGTCAACAGAGCCGGAGACGATGCGCCGGTTGTCGGACGAGAATGCGACCGAAGTGACCCTATGACTGTGGCCCATCAGCGGGTTCCCTACAGCCTCGCCCGTCTCCGCATCCCATATCCGAATCGTGTTGTCCCACGAGCCGGAAACAATGCGCCGATTGTCGGAGGAGACCACGACCGACATAACCGAATCGCTGTGGCCTGTTAGCGGGTTGCCAATGGCCTCCCCCGTCTCCGCATTCCATATTCGCACTGTCCTGTCCCACGAGCCGGAGACAATGCGCTGGTTGTCGCGCGAGAATGCGACCGAGCTGACGACGTTCATGTGGCTTCTCAGAGGGTATCCGACGTCCTCGCCCGTCTCCGCATCCCATATCCGAATCGTCTTGTCATAAGAGCCGGAGACGACGCGCCGGTTGTCCGGCGAGAACGCAACCGAAGTGACCTGGTTGCTGTGGCCCGTCAGAGGGTCGCCGACAGCCTCACCCGTCTCCGCATCCCATATCCGAACCGTGTCGTCACAAGAGCCGGAGACGATGTGCCGGTTGTCGAACGAAAATGCTACAGAAGTGATCCCGTCGCTGTGACCGCGTATCACCGTCTTCACCACGGACCACTGTGTTGGCTGCCCATGCGCAACTCGGGCAAGGCGGCCGTTTCGAGAGTAAAAGGATCGGGAAATATTTGATCTCGTGGGCGCCAATGGTAGAGCAGAAAGATATGTGTGCGGCGCCGAGTCTCTACGATGGCCCGTCCGAAAGCTCTGATGAATTTGATGCAGTCGTGAGCCATCGCGACGACATCGTCACTGCTACGCTGCAGATGAATGTGAGCGACGGAAGAACAAGACAGGCACAGGAAGACGTACTGGCAATCGATCCATCGCAATGTTCAGGCAATCAACTACACCACGGACCACCCCTGCGACGCTCGCAGCATCTATCCAAAATAGCAGCTTCTTCATGAAGAGGTCATGTAACAATCCGCGAACCTCAGCTGTGCCCTCGCAGCCAGGCCCACATTTCGACAGATGGTAAGCCCAGTGCTTGCAGGCATACAATACATCTTCCGTCACCTTGCTCTTGAGCCGGGAAGAAGGTGCAATATCCCGATTCAGCTGGTAAGCACTCTCCATGCCGCCCATATTGAATTCCAAGCGGTTCTGCAGTAGTCGCAGGGATGCGATCATAAGCCGCTCGTGATGTCCAGATATGCCGATATAATATTGTCCGCCCCGCTCCACGCTTTGCAGCAGCTCCCAGAAGGACGAGTGCAAGGGGCGAACAGGAGCCGTCTCTTCTCCGACGCCACTGAGGAGCGACCCCAGAAAGGGCAGTATGTCGTCTGGTGCCATCCTTGGCTTTTCTGGAAGAAGGTCCATCAAAGTCCGGAGGGAACGCATTGACAACGGCTCCACTGTACGCAAGACGATGCCCATAACGGCACAGAACGATTCCAGCGCACCGACATCGTTGTCCAGGGTTTGTATCAGCACGGTCTTGTATAATCCATCAAGTCCAGTTCGACCCATGGTCCTGCTGAGTACGTCATTGTATCGCTGAACCACTGTGCGACCGGCTTTTGGTGAGATAATATAGTCGCATGCAACAAATGTTGGTGGAGCATGAGCGTAAGCCATGCACGGTCGGACAAGCGGGAGCGTGGTGCGAGACATGCTGAATGGAGCAAGTCGAGGTGGAGGACCGAGTGAGACAAGCAGAGGTCATCTCCACCAGCTGGACCGATGCCTATGAAAATTTTAGTACGGTACTGCACGACATGTACTTATAGCGAGCGCACCTTTAGACCAATCCCATACCGTTATCCCACCAGATCTGCGGTCTAATCCATCTCTCTTGTCGTCCATACCGTCGTCCACCGTCGAAAACAAAGGCCCACTGGAATAGGCCCTCTGCACGATCCCGTAGCGCAACACAGCAGCCCTCGTCCATACCTTGGGAAAATGTATTTCCTTCGTCTTCGAGCACGTGTCGGATATACGTTAAAACGTCCGTAGACAGTGTCCTGTCTTGTTCAGTTGTAGGCATTCGGACGATCGTCACTGAGCTTGTCGGACGTTCAACGACCTTGAGAATGTCTTGCTCTGCTCGACAAGTGAGTAGCACTCGAAAGCCGATCGGTAACCCGCCCAGCAGTGTAAGGAGCAACCGGACCAGTTTCCGTCGCTCCTTTTCAGTGCCGCTTTCGTGCAAACCGTCGATCATGATGAGAGTCGTGCCGTTGATGGCCAACGCCCGTGCCGGCTCCAGGATATACTTGTTAAATTGCAGCTCGAGATCTTCAGTTGTGCAGAGGTTCAGGTCGTTTCGGATGGCATTTTGGAGGGATGCCTTGAACGCGGGATGGAAACTGGCGAGTTCCCGAGCAATATTGCGGAACAGGTTAACAGGCCGTCGAGTCGCGGACGCGCTTGTACTAAAGCAGAACGAGGCGCCGAGACGATTCATCTCCCGGAATCGATGTGCGATGGTGTGTGCAATCGTCGACTTGCCAGTCCCTGCTGGGCCCATCAAAAGGAGCACCCCAGGTGTGTCGGCGTCGGTACTGCTGGCCCAGTTCCCGATCTCCTCCAACAATACTTTTCGAGTGTTTTCGAGGCAACGCCGGCTGGGCTCATAGCCTGCTCCACCGGTATACGGTATGTTCTCAAGGTCAATGGCCACGCCTGGAAAGGGGTCGGTATATGCGCACAGCAAACAGGCACGTCCGTACCGAGAGCCTTGATATCTTCTACGATTATGCTCGTCGCAATCTCCGTTCGTACTTGAGATCCAGTTTGGAAGTCTCGTAGGAGCGCATCGAAGATATTGTTGTATTCATCAATTTGGATGGCGATCTTTGAGGCAGAGGGAGAGGCAAGCCTGGTCACTATACTGAGGTCATCATCCATCCGTACTTATTCCTGGGTTTGCTTACCGAACTTGGTATTTTCAATGCACGACGAAATGAAATGCGCACAATCCACAGTCTGCAGCGCAAGCCGGGATAGCACAACCATCCGTGCTTTGTCGTCCCGCAAGACTTGCGCATCACAGAGAAGCTCATACACAGTCGTTATCTTCGCGATCAGCCTCTTGATGCTCTGAACTCGCTGCTGCTGCGCCTCCACCACCTCGCTGCCAATGATCGTAGCGGAAAGTATGGTCCATGACATCCTGAGGTAAGGATGAATCTGCGGGTTAACAATGAGAATGCGAATCGGAGCTGGTCAGCTTGTCGGCGCACGTACTTCAGGCATCTCATCCATCGACGTGGTGAAGAGATCCAGTTTATCACGCAGCTCCTCCAGCATCTTGGCGATATCTCCCAAGCCATGCGTGAAGTCGCGAACATCACCGGCGGCTGCGGTTGGCATTTCAGCCGTGAACTCCGGCTGCAGCGTCGCGGCGCCGATGTCTGCATCTGTCGTCTGGACATGCTCTCGAAGGGTGATCTCGGGAGCAGGCGAAGTTGTATCCTTCCGCGACAGAGACAGCCGGATAAGTATGGGGTCCTTGGAGGATGTCCGCGTGACGACCTGAGCGACTATCGTCGAATAGTAATGAGCAATCTTCAGTGTCCTATGAGGGAAACGCGGCGCACCCATCAAGGTATGCAGCCAGCTGCTGAGGCGCAACATAACCGTACCGACCTCTTCCACTGGTCTAACAAGGTTATGATTCTTCCATAGCGTTGCCTTCAAGCTCGCTGTTGGAGGACACTCGCTGTGTCGGACGTAAGAACGGGATTTCATATGGCGAGCTCGGCATGCGCACAATTCATGCTTGTCCTCCTCCTTGTCCCACCCAACTGTGCTCTCCTTCGACCGTATCTCCCTGCTCTTCCACACCTGCACCTCATCGATGGTGATGGTGATGAAGTATCTCGACTCCGACTTGAGAATGCTGCGAGTCGGCAGGCCTTGAACCGTCACGCCTGGATATGGGTCAGCGTCTAATGTCAGGCGTTGAGAAGGGACGCGCCTGAGCAGACGTATGTAGACCTCAATGGCTGCTGGCACTCGAATGTTTGAGTAGGGGTAGCCATATCACCCCAAATCGACTCGTCGGCTGGAGACGGGCAACCAGATTTGAGGGGGGAGAGAAATAGACGCCGAGCTCGTCCTCCGAGTTGTCCGTAGTTGCTGTGCAGATTCAGACGAGCGCATGGCACGGCAGGCTGTCCGGTGTGGGACGGGATAAGATCCAGCGGTTAGTGGAGATACAAACCTCGGCGCTTCTACGAACGTGCCAGGCGACGGCAGGCGAGAAGCGCGACTGGCCTGCACAAGATTCCCACGAAAGCGCGGCACCTGCAGGCTGGTTTAGATACCATTGTTCGTTTTGCGGCAGACGGCCGATGGGTATGCTAAGGAGCAGGTGAAGTGCCCATAAGATTATATTCTGGACGCTGAAAGTAGTAAAGTACCGATCATGGCACAATGTGGAAGGATGGGCGACATCAAAGCCTTGACCAGGAACGGTAACGCTGACATCGCACGTGGAGGTGCACCGCCTCTGCGGACCCTGAGCGCGTTGTTGTGTGTACACTGACAATCACGTGGAGCACCCCGGCGTTGTGTACCGCTATCGCACCCATCCACACTCGATAGAGGCGAAAAACCCATACCTCCATTAAGTAATATTCCCCGATCTCAAGGGGACAGCACAGTGTAGAGCGAATCTGGACATACGCACCCTCGTAATTCACCATTGATAGGGGGTGATGAGAAGAATCTCAGACGCGTAAGTAGAGCGCGGAAGGCTCACGATCTAGGTGTGCATATCCTGCACTATGAGGGTATTCCATGCTGATGAGGTGCACAGCTACAAGCCTCATCACTCCCAGCTTGGGTGCTGCAATAGATGGCGCCTAAGCTCGCCAGTATGAGATCAGCGCCATGTACGGTACTCGAATCGCGGTTCATCGCCGGTGCGCTCCCTGCTTCATCATTGGCAGCATCCTAGCTGATACGTGGATAGGCTGGACGGCCCTCATCTGAATTTGAGCATGCAGGCGTGGTCAATCTGCAGGGATTAGCATCAACTCCCCATGCCTTTGTAGCGACCTGCGCTCTGTGCGTCCTCCCTCCTCCGTGTTACCAGCCTGTACTAACCTTCCCCTAGGTCCACCTCGTCCAATCCCCCTCCCACCAAGAACAAACGACGCAGAGACGGTCTCTGCCCCTCGCCTGATTGGCGATCGCGCTCGCCCTCCTCTCGCTCCGTTCCTCCCCCGCGCACGCCCTGGCCGTCTCCCACTCCGCAGCCCAAAGCCTGCAATACGGCGCTTACGTCAGGACCTCTCCTGCCACCTCGCCCACCCCGCACGAAAGCGCTCCTCCTCCCCCTCCGCCTCGGTCACCCTAGCGGGTATCTCGATCCCAGTCCCCTCCGCCTTCGACTCCCCCGGCGTCATCCCGTCCACCCTGAGCGTGGGGTTCGACCTCCTTACCCAGGGGACGGGGAGGGACTCGGCCCACCAGGCCAATATGGACAAGGAGATTGTCACGCCTGCTGTTGCGGGCCGGAGAAGCAGCGTGAGCGCGAACACCAGCACCAGCCATAGCACCAGCACGAGCAGGATCTCCAGCACGCGCACCTCCTCCAGCCCCGCCAGCCAGCGAATACGCGCTGCTTCGCCCAGCACCCATATCCCAATGTCCGGCAGTGTCTCCTTCTCCGTGAGCGCCACGACCGTGACGGACTTGTGCCGGTGACGGTGGATGATGGGTCATGAGGGTCGTTACGAGGACGGTTTATGAGTCGGGGGGTGGCCACGAGCGCGCGGGGGCGGGATAGGGTCGAGCATGGCAACGACGACAAGCACGAGTACGCACCCGACCAGCTCGGCCGGCGCTATCAAAGCCGCCACGTCCAGCTCCGGTTGCAGCTCGCATACCCCCAGCTCGACGCACACGTCAAGCATGATGAGCACGAGCGCGAGCACGAGCAAGCCCGCTAGTTCGAATGCCAGCAGCTCGTGTGATTCCACGTCCGCCTCGTCCACCACCACCACGACCTCCTTCCTCCTCCACTCTTCCACCTCGCACAACATCACCTCAAACGGCACATCCACCACCGCCTCCGCCCGTGCTGCTACGACGACCACGTGGTACGGCGACGACGGGGAGTGGGAGGAGTGAGAGGAGTGAGAGGCTGATGCGGCGCGTTAGCTGTGCGCTGCATGTTGTGAGAGGCGTGCGGCTGGGATAGCTGGTGGAGATGGGTTCATGCGGTCGCACGAGAGGCTTCTCGAAGGTCTGCGGCTCGGAGGTGTGCTGGAAGACCGTAGGGTGTATCTAGAAGAGGTGCAGCGCTCCTGGTGGATCAAGCTAGGGCGATGGGGAAGTTGAAGCGCGTGTGCCGACCGTTCCGCGGGCTATGTCGCGGTGGTGCAAGCGAGCCCCGCGTGAGCTCGGTGAGCTGTCTCACTCGCGCGAGCATAGCGAAGAGGAGAGGACGCCGACCGGGGCGGAAGGGGAGGCATTGGCTGTGGGATAGAAGGGGACGGGAAGGGGTGCGTTGACGGTGCAGGGATGCGTGCGTGTAAGGACGCGGGAGGTGGAGAAGATGTGGGCGCTTATCGGCTCCAGCGCTCGCATCCACTGACGCAACGTACAGGCGCGTCGGTTTGTCCTAATCACAAACATAGAACTGGCAATAGTAATAGTTTCGGACGTGGGCAGCTCAGAGCATCTGCAGCGCACATAGACTATGGCAACGCTCAGCGGAGACGTGTCTTGCGCGTACCCCTAATTTTACGCACTGTGGTGTTCGAAAGAGCCCGGGAATGGATTTCACTGTGCACACAACAGCAGCGGCACTATGTCATCGTTCAGCTCTTTCAATCCCTCCCTCTTGCTTGCACTCACTTTAACTTGGACATGAAACAGACGGCAAAGAAGGCAAGGGAGGGAAAATGCGTCGCCCAGGCGGCGTGCGACTATGAAAGCATCCGACGGCGAGGACGCCGTTATTCGCCTCGCTGCGATCCTCCAACCCGGAGAAATCAGGAGAATATCGTCAATTACACAAGCGTAGATATTCTAACGTACCGATTCGTACCGGAAAACAAAGACGGAGAGAGAGACCTACCTAAGGCAGAGGAAGGCGACATTCCGTCCAGCGTGTACCATGGACGAACCTGCTCAGGTCCACATGAATCGTCGGTCCTGGAATGACAAGTTGGGTCTGCCCCGTGTATAGACGGCGAAGCTGGTCAGGAGGCACCCAGAGAATGTGGTCCCTTCCATTGCCTATGATCCACCCTGTCTCGTAGTCGAACGTTATAAGGGGTTGTCCGGTCTCGTCCGAGCCATACAGTTGCCTCAGCTGATGCGCAGCATGCGGCGACAGAGAGAGAGTTCCTGGTCGGAAGGTGGCTGCAGCAAGCCTTGCACCGCCTGCCTTGACGAAGTTAGCAGCTGATTCCATTTCTGTGCAGGCGATTCTCACATCGTCGCTGTGGCTAAGGCAGTTCGATGGCTCTTCCGCATGCCGTCTCGGGGCCTCGGCCGTATCCACATACCATATCCGGATCGTGTTGTCATCAAAGCCCGAGACGATGCGCCGGTTGTCCGGCGAGAAGGCGACCGAAGTGACCCAGCGGCTGGCGACGTCGCTCGAAGAGAAGGCGACCGACGTGACCGCGTCGCTTTGGCCCGTGAGCGGGTCGCCCACTGCCTCACCGGTCTCCGCATCCCATATCCGAACCGTATTGTCGAACGACCCAGAGACGATGCGGCGATTATCCAAGGAGAATGCGACCGAAGTGACCCAGTCGCTGTGGTCCGTCCGCGGGTTGCCTATGGCCTCGCCCGTCTCTACTCCCATGTCCGGACCGTCCGGTCCCATGACCCGGAAACAATGCGGTGATTGTCCGACGAAAACGCCACCGAACTGACTTCGCGGTTATGGCCAGTCAGCGGGCCACCCACAGTCTTGCCCGTCTCCGCATCCCATATCCGTATCGTATCGTCCAACGAACCCGAGACGATGCGCTGATTGTCTGACGAGAACGCGACGGAAGTGACGGCGTCGTTGTGGGCCATCAGCGGGTGTCCCACCGCCTGCCCCCCCTCCGCATCCCATATCCGAACTGTGTTGTCCTTCGAGCCGGAGGCGATGCGCCGGTTGTCCGGAGAGAACGCGACCGACTCAACGATGTCGCTGTGGCCAGACAGCGGGTTGACGGCGGCCTCACCCGTCTCCACGTTCCATATTCGAATCGTGTTGCCCCTCGAGCCGGAGACGATGCGCCGGCTGTCCGGTGAGAATGCGACCGAAGTAACCGAGTCATTGTGGCCTATCAGCGGGTCGCCCACGGCCTCTCCCGTCTCTGCATCCCATATCCGAACAGTCCTGTCCAATGAGCCGGAGACTATACGCCTGTTGTCACGTGAGAACGCGAGCGAAGTGACCCCGCCTCTGTGAGCCGTCAGCGGGTTGCCCACGGCTTCGCCCGTCTCTGCATCCCAAACCCGAACCGTCTTGTCATACGAACCAGAGATGATGCGTCGGTTGTCCAACGAGAATGCCACAGAAGTGGCCTCGTCCCTGTGACCGCGCATTATCATGCTGACCACCGACCACTGTGTTGGGCGCCCACTCGCAATTCGGGCAAACCGGCCCTTTGGAGAATGAAAGGATCGGGAAATAGTTGATCTCGTGGGCGCCGAGGGTAGGGCGGAAAGATAGGTGTGCGGCGCCGAGTCTACGATGGCCCGTCCGAAAGCTCTGATAAATTTGATGCAGTCGTGAGCCATCGCGACGACATCGTCACCGATAGGCTGGAGATGAATGTGAGCCACAGAAGAACAAGACAGGTGCAAGAAGACGTACTGGCAATCGATCCATCGCAATGTTCAGGCAATCAACTATGCCACGGACCACCCCTGCGACGCTCGCAACATCTATCCAGAATAGCAACTTCCTCATGAACAGGTCATGTAACAGCTCCCGAACCTCGGCTGTGCCCTCGCAGCCGGGCCCACATTTCGACAGATGGTAGCCCCAGTGCTTGCAGGCATACAATACACCTTCCGTCACCTTGCTCTTGAGCCGGGAAGAAGGTGCAATATCCCGATTCAACTGGTAAGAGCTCTCCATGCCCCCCATATTGAATTCCAAACGGCTCTGAAGAAGCCGCAGGGAAGCGACGAGTAGCCGCTCGTGATGTCCAGATGCGCCAATGTAATATGGTCCGCCGCGCTCCGCACTTTGCAGCAGCTCCCAGAAGGACGAATGCAAGGGTCGCACAGGAGTCGCCTCTTCTCCGACACCACTGAGAAGCGACCCCAGGAAGGGCAAGATGTCATCTGGTGCCATCCTTGGATTTTGTGGAAGAAGCTCCATCATGGTCCGGAGGGAGCGCATTGACAGCGGCTCCACGGTAATCAAGACGAAGCCCATGACGGCGCAGAACGATTCCAACGCACCGACATCCTTATCGAGGATTTGCATGAGCACAGTCATGTATAGTCCATCAAGTCCAGTTCGACCCGCCGTCCCGCTGAGCACCTCATTGTATCGATCCACTACCGTTCGTCCAATTCTTGGTGTTACGATGTAGTCACATGCAACAAACGCCCACTGGAATAACCCTTCTGCGCGATCCCGTAGTGCAATGCAGCAGCCCTCGTCCATGCCTTTGGAAAATGTATTTCCTTCATCCTCGAGCACGTGTCGGATATACGTAAAAATGTCGGCAGACAGCGTCTTGTCTTGTTCAGTTGTGGGCATTCGGACGATTGTCACTGAACTCGTCGGTCGCTCAAGAATTTCGAGAATGTCTTGCTCTGCTCGACAAGTGAGCAACACTCGAAAGCCGGTCGGTAGCCTGCGGAGACTCGTAAAGAGCAGTCGGACCAGTTTCCGTCGGACCTTCTCAGTTCCGCTTTCGTCCAGGGCGTCGATCATGATGAAAATCGTACCACAGGTAGCCAACGCCTGGGACGGCTCCAGGATGAACTTGTTCAGCTGCTCCTCGAGATCTTCCGTAGTGCAGAGATTGAGGTCGCCCATGACCGCGTTTCGAAGGGCTGTCTTGAACGCGGGGCTGAAGTTGGCCAGTTCGCGGGCAATATTGCGGAATAGATTGACAGGCCGTCGCGTCGCGGAGGCGTTTGTGCTGAAGCAGAACGACGCGCCAAGTCGCTTAATGGTACGGAATCGATGTACGACTGTGTGGGCGATCGTTGATTTGCCAGTCCCAGCTGGTCCCATCAAGACGAGCAGCCTTGGTGTGTTGTCCTCTGTGCTGCTGGCCCAGTTCCCTATCTTCTCCAGCAACACCTTTCGCGTATTGTCCAGGCACCGGCGGCTGGGCTCATATCCTGCACCACCGGCATAAGGTATCTTGTCGAGATCAATCTCCTTGCCTGCTCACTATGGGTTAGAGATTTAAACGTGTCAGATAGATGCGTCCGCACCAAGGTCTTTAATGTCATCGAGGATTAGAGTCGTCATAACCTCCGTCCGCAATTGAGACCCAGTTCGGAATTCTTCCAGGAGGTTATCGAATTTCTTGCTGTACTCTGTGATTCTATCGCTGATGTTCGACAGACTTTGTTTGATAAGCCGAGTCTCTGATACTATGTCATCGACGCTCATGCGTGACGGAACGAGGCCACGTACTGAAGTCGGTGTTCTTAGTGCATGATGAGATGAACTGTGCACAGTCGACCGTCTGCACAGCCAGGCGAGAGAGGACACCCTCCCTTGCTTTGTCGTTTAGAACAGCCCGAAACTCTTCCGCATCACACAAGAGCTCATACACCGTCTTGAGTTTCTCCAGCAGTTCCCTGATCTCCTTATCGCGGTCCTGCTGACCCTTGACCAACTGGCTGAAGTCAGTCCACTGGTCGCAGCGGTGTGGGAAAGTGGAATCACCTTGTACGCGGCCGAAAGTACAGTCCATGCCATCTTGACATATGGATGTACCTGCTCCAGGTGTGAGGAATAGCGCTGGGAACCTTCAAGACTGACCGCGAACCTCAGATACCTTATCCATCAAATCTGCAAACACTGTGAGCTTTTCTAAGAGCGGATCCCACGCTTTGCAAATGTCTGTCGCGCTGTCCTTAGCAACATCGACCTTGTCAACCGCTGCGGAAATCGTGTCCAAGACGTTGGTCTTCCGCTGAAAAGCGGCAGTAGCATCTGAGTCGGCCTCTTCGAAGTCATTGGGAAGTGGATTCTTGAGTATCGTGTCTGGAGCTTTATCGTCCTTCTTCGTCACAGATAACTTGGCGAGTATGGGAGAAGTATCCGAGCTGGGTGAGCCCTGGTTGAGAGCAGTAGCTGATGCAGGCAAGCAGTCAGGAACTGAAATCAGCATGAAGGCAGAAATGGGTGCGCACGTGAAATAGCTTGCAGCCATTCAGTCAAAGGAAGCTCTACTGTGCCCACTTGCTCCATGGGTCGAGAGTTATGTCTCTTCCAGACTGTCACCTTCAACTTAGATGCGGAACTGGCATCGCTGACGCGGGATGTGAGAATGGGCGCCAAAGAGCAGCAGACGTGTAGTGGACGCACAACTCGGTCTTGTCCTCCGCCTCCTCCCATACGACCGTACTCTCCCTCGTCTGTATCTCTCGAGTCTTCCATGCCTTCTTCCCATCTATGCTTATCGTGATGTAGTATTTGCCTTTCGACTTGAGCAGACCCCGCGTCGGGAGATCTTGGATGGTCACGCCTGGAGCGACGTCAGGGAGCGCCTATAGTCAGTGAGAACGGGACCGTACCTGTACATATGTATGTCAACCTCAGCTGCTCGGCTTCGTGTGGATCCGCAGCAGCGCTGGTGGAAGTCATCCCGAGATCGTATGCATGGACGAGGAGGAGTGAGAGGGGGGAAGGTCGTCGCTCAGCACTGACGTTGACGTTTCGGAGGCGCCGCTAAACGGGACGAGGATGGGATGGCTGAGCAGCGTGGGGAATAAGGGACGGCATCTAGCACTTCCGGATGTCATACATACCCCGAATCAGTTGCGGGCGCTTGCGGGGTGAAAGGGAAGGAGGCTAGAAGCACGAGGAAGGGTCCGAGCTGGCCCTGAGCAGGATTGGCGCCTGTAACCGTTTGCAGATCACCGGACAGGCGAGATTGGTTGCACTCGATTGTATTGATTGTCAAATATGTCGATGATCTGTATTATCGGATTACTTCAGCGCCCGTAATGTGAGAGGAGAGCTGAAGGATGGAGGAGATGACGGCGCTTGTTACTGTGACTGTTTGAAAGAGGCGCCCTCAGGGACAGGGGCTTTCTGACAATCACGTGGCCTTTTGGACCCTGTCTGACGTGTTGTTTACTGATCTTGGGCTCCCCTCCCCCACCTGTCCGCACGACTGCCTCCGCTCCACGCGGCGCGGCATCTCAAGTGCAGACGGAGCCAATCATGTGTACACATCTTCTCTAAACTCTAATCCCACGACCTCCGTCTCTCTAAACCCTAATCCACTGACCTCCGTCCCGTCCATCATGTTGAAATCTCGGAGTCAGCGCGCTTTAGGACGACGCCTTGGCTGGATACCCCGTGTTGGTCGGGAAGACATAATGGACTACTCCGGCGCTCTAAGTGAAACGCAGACTCCGCTTCGACTGGTCAACAACGCGCCCGTGGACGGCATCTTCTGTACGTGGCGCGAGGGTCACGCGAAGCGCTATTTCCTGCTTAATCCAGAAACGGGGGACTACGTACCTCTCAGGAACGGTGACGACAACCCAATTCACCCGGAGCTTGTGTTTTCAGATATCGGCAGAGGAGAGTGGGTCTCGAAGAGCAAGTACCGAACCGAAAATCGGAAGGCATCCGATGACAGAGGATCGACTGCGTACGGTTCTCTTCCCCGACTTTCTGATTTTACGTGCTCATGCTGTTTCGTTCTTCCCAGTGAAACGTCACAATTTCCCACGGCCAGCCGTATTACTTCTCTCGAGAACCTGGTTCATCAGCTCAGCGAACGTCTGGAGCGCGTCGAACAGGAACGTGATGCCCTGCACGAAATACGAGATTCCCTGCACCGATCGTTGAAGGACGACCTGCGTCACGCACCCGCGCATAGTGAGCTTGCGCATGCGGACATTATTGAGCGACTGGACGACCTGGAGGAGCGGAGCGAGAAGCTAGAGCGGGAGAACAGGGCTCTGGAGAGGGAGAACAATGCTCTGGAACGGGAGAACAAGACTCTCTCCGCGCGGCTGGACATGCTGAAGGAGCAACACGACACATTGGCCGCATCGTCTTTCAACGCTCTGGAAGTGGTGAACGCGAAGCAGCAGACGGTGCAAAAGGAGATCTGTGAAGAGGTCAAGGTGATCATGGCCCTGAAGGTGGCTACCGTCCTGGAGGACAGCGCCAAGATGTTCGCCGATGCCAGCAAGAGCCTGAACGAGAAGCATAGGGAGGCCGCAGAGGCCATTGTAGATCTGCGCGCCCAAGTCAAGCAAGTTCAGGAGGGTGTCGCTCACGTGGTACCTGAGATTAGCGGGCTGGCAGGTCGCGTCGACAACGTCGAAACCTCCGTGGAGCAGAGCATGAAGAGCGTGGATTCGCTTGGCCGCCGCACCGACGGGATGAACGATGGGCTGCAGAGCATCCAGAGGAAGCTTATCAAGCATAGGGATTCCCAGAACGATGCGGTGCAGAAGCTGGAACAGTCTGTCGCGGAGAGATTCAGCATTGTCGACAATTCCCTTTGCATGATTCGGAGGAATGCGAACGATACAATCGAGCAGCCTGCTCCGCCGGGAGTGCCTCAGAGCGTCGTGGATGATATGACGAAGAAACTGGACGACACGGAGAAAGCGCTGGTGGAGATCAACAAGACAATCGACTCACTTAGGAAGACGAGGCTGATGGAATTGGCTGCGGACCAGGAGAGCGTGCTCACGCATATGCGGGAGCTCCGGGCCGCGCTGGAAGGACTTGTTCCGGATGTGCAGAAGGCTATGGAGGCTGTTGAGAACCATAACGGGCAGATGGAGGCGCTGCAGAAGCGCTTGGGTGAAACGCAGCAGGAGGCCTGGAATGCTGGTTGGGCGGCGTTCCATACACAGGAGTCGTTTGCGAAGGAGCGTGAGGTGTGGACGAAGAGCATGCAAACACAGAAAGATGCCTCGGAGCTGCTCGTAACGCGAGTGAACAAACTGGAACGTGATGTAGAGCAGGTGCGTGAATTCGATGATCACACGCAAGGATTTGAATTGACGAATGCGGTAACAGTATGCGATAATGATCGACACCTTACTGAAATATACGCAAAACTCGCAATCTGATCACCTCGAAGCGCTCGCGAGCCACATTCATCTCGCAGTCGACAGCGAGCTGGACGGGCGCTGGCACACCCTCGAGCGGCTCGTGAAGCAGGAGGCGGAGAAGCTGAAGGAGGAGATCCAGCCTGCGGTGGACTTGGCCGAGCTGGCCTTTGGCAGCGGGGGCCACGCGGCGAGGCGATAATCCGTATGAGGGAGGTGAACGATCTATGCTGCATGTGATGGGAAGTTAGTGTACGCGATGGATTTGGCTTGTTGCATTACTGTTACCGGGCGGGAAGACAATGAAATTGTTGTGGGAATGATAAGCTTTGCTTCCGCCTTTGTCAGCACGTTGCATTCTCAGGAAGTCGCGCCCTCGCCCTCACGGCGTGTCGAGGTGCAAGGCCATCGAGGACAGCACAATGCCGCCGACTCGACTCCGATTCATGCGATTACACCCGCATGTCCGCCGACCGACAGTCGCCTCTCACTCTCTGATCCCCCGCCGCTTCCAATCCACCACTCCCCCCCCGTCCGGCACGCAGCCGCCCCTCCCGACATTCGGGGGCGACTTCAGCGTCCCCCTCCTCATCGTCGTGCGCACTTTCGGCCGGTTCCTCCGCTATGGGATCCTCGGCTCCCTCCTCATCGGCGTCACCTTCGGCGGCACGTACACGTTTGCGCACACCTATGTCGAGCACTCGTTGTTGTCGGGGGACGACCTGCCTGAGGGGGAGGACTGGGAGTTCGGCTTGGAGAGGGAGAGGTGGACTGGGCGCAGAGGGGGTGTGCGCAGGGGCGGGGGAACGGACGACCGGCTCGGCTGGAGAGGGCAGCATCTCGTGCGCAGCGCGTGGATGGCCGCGCACTGGGGTGTGGGACCGCCCGAGCTGTTCGCCGATACCAGCACGGACGTGGACATGTTTGGCTATGCCGTGCCGGCGAGGGAGTACGCCTACTCCCGCGCCTTCCTCGCCAACGCGCTGCGTGTCTGTGCGCAGCGGACGAAGCAGCTGGGCGAGTTTCCCCATTCGGACGCGGCGCTTGATCTGCTGGAGAGGTACGCGGAGGTGCTGGAGCGCATGGAGGGAGGAGGTTCGTGTTAGATGCCAGGGAGAGGTACCTGGAGCTGGTGGAGGAGCTGGCGAGGGAGGGGAGGCAGGCGGAGGCAGCGAGGGCGGGCGCGAAGGTGGGCGATATCTCCCGCCGACTGGGGGAGAACGGAGAGCGATGGTGGGTCTGGGCAGTGCGCACTGCCGCGGGGGAACAGCTGGCCCTGCCGTCCGACATCCCAGTGATAGGGGAGGTGGACATCGTTCCCCCCGAGCCGACCCCGGAGCCCAAACGCCGGTTCTGGTTCTGGTCCACATCCAGCAAGCCCTTTCCCACCCCTGTCCTCGAGCCGCCCGCATTCCTCCCCGCCAAACTCCCCGACTCCCCCCTCGCCCAGCGCGTAACAGCCCAAGCGCTCGTTGCGCTCTCCGCGTCCTATTCCGAGTCTGGCCAGCTGCTACCCGCACTCAGGCTGCAGCAAGCTGCGCTGGACCTCCTCTCCCCCTCTCCCGCCCCAAACCCCGCCCCGGCAAGCGGGGCAAGCCCGAACCCGCCAGCGCAGACGCTGCACTCCCTCACCCTCTCGCACGCGTGTGCCCTGCTCACCCTCCACCGCGCAGAGGTGGTCTACGCCCTCTCCCCGCCCAGTCTTCAAAGCCCAGCAGCGCTCACCTCCCTCCTCCTCGCCGCCCGCAGCGCCGAAAGCGTCATAACGTCGCTGCAAGGTCTTCCCCCTTCTCACCCGGACTTCCCAGCCTCCCCACTCCCCGCCCCGCCCACACCGGGCTTGCCCCTCGCTAGCCCCTTCTCCCAATCAGCTACACTCCTCCCTCCCGCCCGCCGGCTCCTGCGCGACGCTCGCCGGGCAGCGCGGGCCCTGGAGCGCGGGCGCTGCGGCTGGATAGGGGCTTTACAAATTGGGACGAGCGCTGGCATTATGGAGACAACCGAGAGACGTGGTGATTAGTACAAGGCTGTTACAAGCGATAGTATCAAATACAAATACAACAGGCATTACTAGTGTACAGAAGGCAGGGAGAGCGGATACTGTCATTGCGAGGGCGTGCGGAACGGTCGGGGGGTTGGATCATCGGGACGACTTGGCGAGTGACTGGATGAACTCACTGCGCTGCGAGAAAGCGACAAAGGCGTTAACGCCTGCGGTGGGGTTCAGGCTGACGTCCTGGGGAGGGAGGGAGGTCCAAATTGGACGGCCAGAGTCCAAGGCGGGGGGACGCTTACCATCATCAGGCGCATTCGAAGAGGTCGTTTCGGTGCCCTTGGGGCGCTTCTGGGGCTCTTCAGAGAGGTACTCGAGTTGCCGCTTGCCGAGCGGGGTAGGCGAGGTGTGCGGGAGGAGGGCACCATCCAGTGCAATGGAAGCTGCGCGGATGAGAGGTCAGAAGGGAGGTGATGGGAAGGGGAGGGGAGGAGGCGCACCGAGGGATACGGAGTGGTCCTCATAGTCGTCGACATCCTTGCGCTCCGCTGTGCCCTGCGGGATGAGGACCTGCACAGAGACAAGATCGATAGCTGGGAAGTGGACAGGTCAGATGGGCAGATGGGATGGGAGGAGAGGAGACGCACGGAGGTTTGCAGAGCCGGCTGGAGGGAGGTCGAGATCCATCGGCTCCGCAGAGTCCTGCGGCTTGAGTACCTCCACAAGGGGGGGATTCCGGGCGCGGCAGGGAGGATGTTGTCGCCACCTCTTCACCTTCTGCCGGGCCAGCTGGGGATGGGGTATACTCAGTGCCGGGCGTGGGAAGCAGACCGTACGAGAGCAACCGGTCCCGCATCATCTCGCACACTACCTACAGCAATAGAATCAGTATAGGTGGGGGGAACTGGTTCAGGGAGATGACATACATCGAGCCCGATTTCCAGCCCCGTATCCTCGTGACGGGCACGCCAGCGCCTTCCCACACAGCGCGCAAACCGGCGCCGCATGGAAAGCTCCCAGGAGGTAAAGGGATCGGGTGCGGGAGATGGCGACCCGACCGACGGAGAAGCGGGTTCGAAGGGCGCGGCTCGGCACCACGCGAGCCAGCTGCTTCCGGGAGCCACGGTTTTACCACGTGCGCATGCTATTTTCGTGCGACATCGGTTCATGTAGTCAGGTACGTGTGTGCTGTATGCAAAGTAGGAAGCGTGGCTCACCCACAATCCTAGACCGAAGGGCTGAATGCACCTGTTCAACCGCATCCGACGCCGTCTGTTCGACCCCTCCCTTGCCATGCTCCTGCTAAATGCCCTCCCGCGGCTCTTCATCCCGCACTCGCTCTTGCGGGGAGTATGTAAGCTGTGGCTGCATCGTTCCGCCGCCCCTCTTCTAGAGTGGGCTATCGACAGAGTTCAGAATCACCGCGAATACCAGTCAGAGCTGGTTGGCCCGGACAAAGGGAGGGTGCGGGCATGGAGCCGTTGGACTGCGGAGAGCAGACGTGGCGATGAGCAATGTGCTACTTATGTGGTTGTTACTCGCTGGGTGCGCCTGCGATACCCTCTCCATCTCCCTGCTGTCGAGCTGACATCAGGCTCAGTGGGCCCAAACATCCCTACGTCCTCCGCTCGATTCACAGCGGGCACCCCTCACGTTTTGTCTCGCCTGACGCGCTGGGCAGATGGCGGCAGCAGCGCCATCACACCCACCAGACATCTATCCACAACCGCCGTTCTCGCTTGGTTATGGGCGTCATCAGCGACGAGAGCTCACTCGATTCAACTGGTACTGAACTGGGTTGACTTCGATGCTGGGGGGGGATAACGATGACCTGGAGCTGGCTTCCATGCCTCTTACATTCCCTCCTCGGTCGAGTGCCGCTTGACTCGCTCGCTTGACTGAAGCCTTTGGCCCACAGGGATCGACTGTGCTACTATTCATCTGACGGCGAAGCCTACTGGGACGCACGCCTCTCACCTACCCTACTCGCTCGACGTGACCCTTGACATCTACACCTGACTGAAGACCCGGAATGCAAGTTTCCAACGTGCCACCATTCATCCAACGGCGAAGCCGGCTACGAATGTAGCCTGCCCTATAACCACATTACATGAACAACAACGATATCGCGTGGTGCACATCCCCACAAGCCTCCTCCGTCAAGGCATCATGCGAGGACGTAGATGTGATCGATAACTCTGGCGACTGTCTCATATCGCACCTTTAGGGCAATGCCGATGCGGGCGGGGTGATCGAGCTTGGTAGATGCGAACGCCGTTGCCTGGGGCGGCGTGCGACCTACACCATCGATCGCAGGTGGGACTGCTTGCAAGAGGTTTCCGCTGAGGGAAACACAGCAGGAGCTGCAAGGCGTGGCTAGGGGGCTCTTTGTCGCTCGGGTGCACAAGTACGCAATATGGCCAATGCTCTTGCAGACAAGCGAGGCTTGCACCTCAACTGCCTGAGTGTTGACCTGCCGATGTGGCGGACTGAGCCGAGGTGGGACATTGTCGGCCATGTACGGATTATATTGAGGAGCATTTAGTGTAATACTATCACGGTGGTTGACAATGCCGCCGCAGGGCCACGTCTACATTGTTGACGATCTTGCGCCCATTATCCAACTCTGTTCACACGTCCCACGTCCAGCCTCTCTCAACTCTTGTATTCCTGTCAGACTGCTGGAGACAATCTATTGGAAATCCGGAACATCCAAAGGATAAAAAACCTACCCAGCGCTTCAATAATATCTTCCCGAGCTCCTTCATCTCTTTCGGCCGTGTGACACGCGATTAGCCATAGTGGGAAGACTCGATCGCCTCAGCCTACGGAGGCTCGTTAGTTAGTTAATTCAATGCATTTATTGATAGACGCACTTCTTGGGATCAGCGGATTGGGGAACGTTCCAGAAACCGTTCGTGATCCAGAGCCGGGGCGGCAAGGGTACGCAGATTGGATCAAGGAGAAACATCTTATCTTCTACGTCTGCAGTGTTCCTACCATGGCCAGCACGAGTTCAGCTATTAATGATCACGTGGAGGAAGCATTGCGGACTCACAGTTTGAAGTCCTGCTTCACGGTCCTCTCGTGCCTCAGCCGCCTCTTCACGCCTTCGCACCCTGGGGCGAGGCTCCATCCCCGCATGGCGTCTTCCGTCCAAGCTGCAGAACATGGATCGTTAAAGCCACATCTCGCCATCACATACATCCACACATCGCGGTGAAAGGTGTGGTTCTGGAAGCCATTAGATAAGCTGTTGGAACTCAGCTCGAAGCAACGTACTCTGTGCAGATAATCCGTCCCCTCCAATGGTTGCATGAAGATCTTGATAGGACCGAGAGATAGCCAATCGACGTGTTCTCCAAGAGGCTGCAAGATCATGGTCCATTCATGGGAAGACAATGCAGATATCGTCCTTCGAATCCTGGTAGCTGCAGCGCAGTAACATTAACGTCTATGTAGACAATCCTACATGAGAACCAGCGCACCTTCTGTTACGACCATATCCACCGGAACATGATGTGCGGGCATTCAACTTCGCCAACAGCTTCACCAATTTCGACGTGTCACTGGTGTTCCCTTCCGCTTCTCATGCATCAAGGTCCTGTTGAGCAAAACTAGCTGCCATATAACATTGCTGCTAGCCTCGAACACCTCGCCGAACATGCCTTCTCCAAGCTTCTTGTGTAGCCCGCGCAACCTAAGTCGATAACGACCGACGACATTTCGACAATACGCAGCGAGCTCTACCTGTAGCGTGCGATGCTTGGGTGCAGGCTTTGGCGGCTTCGCAACTTGCGGCTTCTGGGACAGTGAGCAGGTTCCCGAATGTGTCGCGATAGGGCCAGTATCAGTTGTTGACGATGGGCGGTGAGGTGGCTTGGCGCTCCAGGAGTGAAGGGCAAGCTGAGGTTGGTGAGTGCGGCGGCGCCGGAGAAGCAGAGGACACCGTACGTGGAGGGAGACCGGTAGGGCGAGGGAACCGATGGCGAACATGAGCTAGTAGTTTGAGAGGCGGCGACTGCCCAAAGACCGAGAATCTCAAAAGATGAACAGGGTGCGGCATCGTCGTTGTGGTGCCGGTAACGAGAAGGCGAAGCGAGTAGAGTCGATCATCCGCGTACGGCAGTGGAGAGCGAGAATGGCAATCATATGAAGGTCGACCGTAGTCGCCATCTTGATGACAAGGTCGATGCGGCCGGTCATCGTAGTATCTGTCATGGTTTCGAGAACGATCACTGTCGTCTCCATTCAGACCAGGTTCCCAAACATCGATGCGTTTTGAAGGTTACGACCTGGGGCTGACAGGATGATATCCTGGCATGCGGAGAAGACTTCTTGGGAGCCAGCAAGATCGAAAGATCGCTCTTCCAGAGACGGCGGCCAGGTATCGTGTTTCGACGGCTACGGCACTCGCCATCGTCGAGGGTCATCGTCATCCAGCGACCTCGGCGGCGATAGGCTCCATCCAACTCCTTTCCTGTCGCTGTCTCCTTCCGTTCCAGCCTCTTTGAACCTGATGGTCTTCTCGCCCTCTTCATATTCCTTCCCCTTGCCCTCGGTCCTAAGCTTGCTGAGAGTAACCCAGCCCCTTTATCCAACGTCAGTGCGCTTCGACCCGTCTTCATCATGCAGGGGAAGAATGGCTGCTTTGGAAGAGTTCGGAGGTGCAGAGCCGGTGCTGGTCTTGACGACGGCTTGGCAGCGCCTCCTGTGCAGATGAGGCGTTGGCCGTCACATCATCGAGCTCGCCTTCGTCCGGTTCCGAGATGAGATGTCCTGTTGGCCGCGGTCATGGCCGACTGGGAGCTGCAATCCTCAGGGGTGGTTGTGCGGATGAAGTTAAGGATGAGAGCTGCGACTTTGGGGTCGATTTTTCCCGTGGTTTCGACTGTCAAACACGACGCCCGGCAGTAAGAATGAGGTAAGCAGAAGAGGGCGCAGGCAGTGACATACCCGGCATCTTACTCCAATGCATCTTCACGCCCGCCATTCCCCCAACCTAATATACTTAACGAAACCAAAGCGCCCAAACTCAGCATGCTGCTCATCCGCCTCGGACTATTGATCTGGGCCACAGAGCCGAGTAGTCGGGGAGGATGCTCGGGAGGTTGCGAGTTGTCCTGGGTGTTGGTCTTACGGAGGAGCGCGCGATGGGTACGTGCGTCGTGCCCTAGGCGCTTGCTTGACCGGCGAGGGACATGCATGGGTGGTCGTACAGTAGCTGCCAGGGGGAGCCAAGAAGGCGACGACAGCGAAATGACGAAAGAAGTGAAGGGCCCAAGCGGAAGGATGGGGAGCAAGCAGATCTACCCAGTTGGCATACACTTCTGGTGTCCTGGGGCGAAGCGTGCCGACGCGTGCCGAAGCGTGCCGAAGCGTGCCGAAGCGTGCCGAAGCGTTGCCCTATCTGACTCATTGCACGACGACGTCCGGGTCTTCGGAACAACTAAGCCGGCCGGGCCCCTGGGGGAGGGAAACCAATGTCGGGTGCGACGCGATATCAAATGGCGGCGGAGAGAACGGATGGGTTGCTGCGCGAGACAAAGGAGGAGAGATCTCCGCGGTTCACAGGGTGAGGCATCCCACACTCCCTGCCGACAGGTGCGGGAAGCGGCTGACCATGTTAGCGCACCTGTGCAGAGCCACGTGCTGTGCGAGGCGGTGTTAACGGACGAGGTCTGCGTTAACAATAGTTGAACGTGACGTAAGGGGAACAGTCATGGCGCCTTGAGAGTGAGTGCGCTGGCACTCTACAGGGGATCATCTCTCTCAGGTTATCGCTCGTCAAGCGACGTCGTATTGTGCGCAACTTTGTCGTAACTGTGGTAAGCCTGATATGATGCCCTCCTAGGTGACGCTGCCTGAATGGACTCAACCACAGCCCTCTATATATCCTGAGCAACATGGCCATCATCTATGTGACGGGTCAGAGAGTGATATATACAGATAACGACAATAAGAAATGGAGGGGAACAATCATGAGGACCCGCGGAGCGTCTGTCCAGGTGAGTGAGGTACCTGAACTCCTCCCTAAATTCTCACCTCATCACGAGTACCACAGACCACTAACTCCACGAATCTGTACTACTCCGTCATGTTTCCAGGCAACAAGAGCATCGGAGCGATCAAGGACACGGATCTCTGCAATGACGAGTACGTGTATTGTTGTGACAGTATGTATTCATTGACAAATCCATGGTGATAGGGGAAATCAAGCAGTAGAGGACGGTGCCCCGCCTGGTGCAGCATGATCTGGTCATATTGTTCGAGACGGCTTAGGACAGCTATCTCGAAAGGAAGTTAGCAAACGCGTGCGGCCATTTGGAGGCGGAAATGAACCAGACTCTAACAGCCTGTAGGTGAAGGTCACAGCTGAGCTCCCTTGTTGTATCTTTTGCTAGGATCAATCCACTCTTTGATCTCTTGTTCACTTCTACCGACGCATGGCTGAGAAGAGAGTTGCGACGTACGGAATTGGAGACCAGCAGGGATGGGTACCGATGAAGCCAAAATAAACACGCATGTAAAGCTGCCTCGTAGATGACTGCGTGGTGCACCACGTTTGTTTTGCTCTGCCCGCCAAGTCAAAGCTTAGCTCAAGATGACTGCCGGTATGATCTTCGATCAATTGTACGAAGCCGTGCGATGCATATGTAGCATTTTCCCTATCAATGGCACCAGCGCTCAACACAGATGCACAACAGCACCACTGCAACCACTGCGAGCACTGCGGACATAAAGCTTTGATTTTGCTGCATATTGGCAATGAGCTCAACTGAATCATCAGCTGGTAAGATGAAGGGCTCACAGAAGAAGTGAACTGTCCTCTCTGAGCGGGACACGCTTGAAGACTGCGGATTGTATTCGCGACTTGTTGCGCAGTTGGCCTACGTCCAGGATCGTCTCGAGTCATGTCCTTGCAAAGGGCCAACAATCCCAAATACTCTTCGGGTGGACACGACAGAGTGCTCTGGCATATGCAAGTGAGCGAGCGACGGGCGATCCATGTCGCAAAGTAACGAACCAATCCTTCTTGGAAGACCAGACCCAACTGCCAAACGTCCGCCAATTGAGGATTGTGAGGTTCCCTCTGATTAACCTCTGGACCACATGGCGCATAGTAATCCGAGCAAGGTGGACCGGTCTCGAGTGGAAGGGCACTAGCATACTCCCAATCGATAAGATATAGATCAGAATTTGGATCCCATGGACCATGATTGACTCCGTTTAAGTTGGCAAGGATATTGTCCGATCGAATGTCCTTCATACAGATTTTAGAACAAGAGTAAGCAATCAAGATGAGTGGCTTACTCGATGGGAGAGTCCTTGCTCGTGTAGATAGGCTACGGTCTACGAGAGAAGAACCAATGTTATCAACAACGATGGAATCGCAATAGAATGAGGGCAGACTCGCCTCGGCTAATTGTGCACAGGCCTTGTACGCATTGTCAACCGTATCCCAAGTAAGAGGGTAAGCCGGGTCCAAAGCCGGAAAGACAGCGAACATGACCAGTTCTCCGTTTGGAGTTTCGCATCGTAGAAAGTGTTCAGGGGCTAGACAGTGGTTCCTGGAATCACCGCCGTGCCGTAGCCGACTGAGTTCCTCAAGTACATTCAAGAACTGGCGCCCTTCATCATCTGAATCGGATCCGAACATTACGGCTTCGATCCACATCCACCTCCCCGTATCAATTTGTTGCACAGGTCGGCCCCTTGACGTCTGAATGAGAATTAGTGGCGGTCAGCAACGTGGCTAATCTTGGCTCGCCATGATATCCATATATCTCCTCGGCGGGTAGGGGTCGATTCTGCAGCATGTGGGATCATCGATTCGCTCCTCCCCTAATGACGGTTTGCCTGAAGTATCGCCCACCACAATGAACAAGTCATACTGCTCCTTGTGCAAGGCTGGACGTATTTGCTCCCACCAGTGATGAGATAACGATATGTCGGTGCGTTTCAACTCATGTACTGATGTCGGACGCTAAAGCCACGTTATACGTTGGTAGACCCGTCCGAAAAGAGACGCAAAGTAACTCACCATTTGCGTAGCGATGCTGGGATATTGCAGATTACGACGCAGGGTATGCTTGATCCGCAGAAGAGAGCACTTACCAAGCAAGTATCGTGCACTGCTACTGCCATTAAATACTGGGCAAGGGAATAAACATAAGCGGCTGTGCTTGTGCCGGGAGCAAATTGTGTGGAAAGCCGTTAGTGCACGGTTCGATTTCACGCGGTAAGAACGCAAATTAGCCCCCGCGTGTCAGGGACCCCGCGTTGCAGGGCGACGCGGAGCAATTGGGACCCTAGTCTCTCAATTATTTCTCGAGGATTACATAATCAGTGGCTGTGCCCTGAACCCTAAACACAACCCTAACCCTAACCTAGCTATTATGTATGCAACTCAAACTACTTAATTAATTGGAGTAATAATGACATGGTGCTGTTTCTTTTGCAGCATCATGAAATCTCTATGTTTACTTGATAATTGCTTTCTTCTACCTATATCTTGTGAGAGTAACTGTCAGGGCAACCCAAAATTCTGCATCCACAATCATACCCAAGGGGCCTGCAACAGGCCATAAGAACCCAAGGGGCACATTGGGAGTGGTACCAAGCATACACAGTCTGTTGCAGTACACCAGGAGGTGGGTCACTGATATTGCATGTCTGCATGTGGAGGTATGCAGGAGCGGTTGTGAGGGCAACCCCTAAGATCCGCCAACAGGCACAATCACAAGCGGCAGGCCCAAACAGGTGAAGAACACCAGCATTGGGTACCAACTCAACTGTTGGTGGGAATGCATGGTACAGGCTGCATGTCGGTGGCCACATGTCGTGAATGCTGTAACCAGGCAGTGTCATCCTGGACATGCCGATCGTCGGCAGGGATGTATCAGGGCACACAATACTAGACACAAGACTGTCCGCAATAGTGGTCCGAGATGAGATGAGATTGTTGACAGATCGGTAGTAGAGTCGAGAGAGAACAAGGTGAGAAAGCAGAGCACCGAGATATTGCGAGAGAAGGTCTGACAATATCGCAAAGGTTGCAAAGGTTTCGATAAGAGGTACGCGATCTCGATGCCTAGTTCAACTATACAAGTATTGTGGAGGATCCTAAGAGATCAGATCTAAGGTGAAACTACGATACTGCCCAGTACTATATACAAAAGGGACGGAAGTATTTCGAGACTGTGGCTGAGGATATGTGCAGTTAGGGTTAGCTTAGGGTGGGTCTGCGATACCTTGGTCAATATGGTCGATAGTCCCTGATGCTTCGAGATGCTTCGAGATTGTTGATATGACTTCGATAGTGTCGATCCCTGACAAAAGGTTGCAAAGGGTTCGATAAGAGGTATGCAATCTCGATGCCTAGTTTAACTATACAAGTATTGTGGAGGATCCTAAGAGATCAGATCTAAGGTGAAACTACAATACTGCCTGGTACTATATACAAAAGGGACAGAAGTATTTCGAGACTGTGGCTGAGGATATGTGCAGTTAGGGTTACCTTAGGGTGGGGCCACAATCCCTTGGTTGATATGGTCGATAGTCCCTGCTGCATCAATATGCTTTGAGCTTGTTGATATGGTTTCGATAGAGTCGATCTCTGACATCATGCCTGTCATGGTGTTATGCTCACTGCACTAGGATCATGTCGCCCTGATACAGATCATAGTTATCCTCACAAAACATAGCTAGATGACAGCAATTATCAAGTAAACATAGAGATTTCATGATGCTGCAAAAGAAACAGCACCATGTCATTATTACTCCAATTAATTAAGTAGTTTGAGTTGCATACATAATAGCTAGGTTAGGGTTAGGGTTGTGTTTAGGGTTCAGGGCACAGCCACTGATTATGTAATCCTCGAGAAATAATTGAGAGACTAGGGTCCCAATTGCTCAGCGTCGCCCTGCAACGCGGGGTCCCTGACACGCGGGGGCTAATTTGCGTTCTTACCGCGTGAAATCGAACCGTGCACTAACGGCTTTCCATAGCAATGGCGGTACCAGAATTGGAGAAAGGTCGGACTGTAAGTGAGGGGACAGCAAGCGGTCTTGCGACTAATCTTCTCTAGAAAGATATTGCCGATGTAACTTAAAAGACGGAGGTGGAGGAGGCTGAAGTGTCAACTGTAGTCACTCACTTCTGCTTCTTCACCATCAGGCGGTTATTTTGGTCCACTGGATCTTCCCACGTAATGACCTACGCCTTCCATTTCGGCTCGGAGATCATGCCTGTGGAGGTGGCAGTGAACATCTGGACGAAATAGATGAAGGAGGATCGCAGTCAGTTGAACAGTACCGGGCAGCCGAGGGGAGCGGTCATGTTATGATAAGTCCTGCGGACGTCACACACTTCTAAGAGATAATTCGGTGCTCCTTCCTCTAGCTCCACTTGTTTCCCTCCCTAACCATGTCCCAAGTGCCTATCACCGCCGCCATTGAGAAGGATACGCCGTCCTTGTCGTCCCAGCAGAAGGAGCTCGAGCTATCTCATATCGAAGAAGTCCCTGCTCATGAGAGACGCGCCGTTCATGTCAAGAACGCTGCTTGGCTGGTCGCCAAATCTGAAAGCAAGCTCAGTCCCTGGACAAAGGAGGTTAGGTTCAAAACGAACAAATTCACCTACCGCGCTAATATTATAATAGTCCGCTGTCCTTTTCCTCTGCTGCTTCACGGCTTTCCTCACTACGGCCGTTACCGGGTATGACGGTACTCTGATGACTTGTGAGCAAACGCAATGAAAGCTCCCAAAAGCTCTCTGACCATGGGCACCTCCGCTAGCCATCACTGGAATGCCATATTTCACCCAGACAATTAATCAGGGCGCTGCGCCCTCGTCCACAGGGCTGATCTTCTCCATGTGTAAGCTCTCTATGATATCGTTTCGAGAGCCTGGTGTGCTCATATGTGCTTGCCTGCAGATCAGATCGGGGCTATCGTTAGCACCCTCTTTGCTGGTCCTGCCGCCGACAGGCTGGGACGTCGAGGTGGCCTGATGCTCGGTTGTACGATCGTCGTGCTCGGGGCAATCGTTATCTGCACATCTCACGGAAGGAGTCAATTCATCGCTGGTCGCTTCATTCTAGGATTCGCCACCACTTTCTTGATCGTAAGCGAGTTGCGAGTCTGCATGCTCTACACTTTTCTCATAGAGGCTGTGGAACGTCTAGGTCTCCGGTCCTACTTACTGCGTCGAGCTGGCTCCACCGCAATGGCGAGGGCGTATGACCGCCTTTTACAACACAGGCTGGTACTCAGGAGCCATCCCTGCGGCAGGCGTGTGCCTCGGGACGCTCAACATCCCGTCCGACTGGTCCTGGCGCATCCCGCTCTTGATTCAAGGCATCCCCGCTCTAGTCTGTGGCTGCATTGTCCTCTTCCTTCCAGAGAGTCCCCGTTTTCTGGCTATGACTGGGCGCGATGAAGACGCGATGGCGTTCCTCGTGAAGTACCACGGAAATGGCAACCTGGACGACCCGCTTGTCAAGCTCGAGTTCGACGAGTTCAAGGAATCCATCCAAACCACAGGGTCTGACAAGCGATGGTGGGATTATTCGGACCTATACAAGACCAGCAATGCTCGTTGGCGCACAGCTATGGCAATCGGTATGGGTATCACCGGCAACTTCTCAGGAAACGGCTTGCAGTATTTCGCTCTTTCGATCTACGAAGCGCTGGGATACGACACAAATCAGCAATTCGAGCTAAATCTTGGATGCACTTTCATGGCTGCAACCGGCTCGTTCTTCGGCATGTCCCTGGCCGACGTCATGCCTCGACGACTGGTCCTCGTCTGTGGTCTATTCTTCTTGTCTTGCTGTCTCTTTGCAAATGGCGCTCTGTCACACGCGTGGGCTACAAGTTTGGGTCATGAAAACTTGAACGTTGCGCGAGCCGGAGTAGCCAGCTATTTCTTGTTCAACATGGGTGAGTCGGCTACACCAATACCTGAGCCAACCCATAGTTACTTACGAGGAACAGGCGGCGGCTTCACTATCACACCGATGCAGTCCGTCTATCCCAGCGAGTGTCTGTCTACCAATGCACGTGCTAAGGGCCAGTCGGTGTACAACTTTGCCACTGGCATCATGTCGTTCATCAATCTCTATGCTGGCCCCGTCGCACTGGCAAACATTCAGTACAACTATGTATTCTTCTTTGCCGCTTTCGACGTGTTTCAAGTGATTATGTGGTGCGTCTAAGGCTGCTCATCCTGCAAGATGGATCTGTATTTACCCGTGTCATTCTTCAGGTACTTGTTCGCTGTTGAGACGCTGGGTCGGACGCTCGAAGAGCTTGACGAGATCTTCTCGGCCAAGTACCCCGTTACTGCTAGCAAGCGGAAGAACGAGGCGGAGGATGTGACGGATGATGTCTAGTCAGATTGATCATCCTCACAGCTGGGTGCCCGGAAAACGATTCGATTCGATAGGTTGCAACACAGGGGTGAAGAGAATACTGAAACGAAACAAGGTTGTAAATTGGATACATAGTGAATAACAAGCATCTTTCACTATCTAATGTTTGGCTATCATTCGCTGCTCACTGCCGTGTACCTTATCACCACCCTGCATCTGGCCAACGGTCTTTGTAGGAAGATATCTTATGGGTTGCCTCTGCTACAACACGGTTGTCCTGTATTCTCATCTCAGAGATCCAAGCGAATATGGAGCCGAAAGGGGCTGAAGTTGCGACCGCACAGTCCAAGAACTGGATGAGAATCACTTGGAACGAGGAGCGTGAGTCGGCATCTGCGGCGAGATGCACAGTCAGAGGGTATTCGATCACGCGCGCAAACTGGGTCTTCGCTGAGCGACGCTTGCCAATATCGGGCTTACGGTGCTATTTCCGCCGAATTTGTCCAAGGCGATAGTGGTAAGCTCCCTGAAAAACTGATCAGATGTTCTTGTGTCGATTAGCCGTGCTTCTTGAGGCGAAGCCAGTCACATGTCGCGGACCGAACACCGGTACAGATTCCCTTTTACTTGTCAGCTGGCTTCAGCGCCCGGTGGAGGCTCGCTTTGTCCCTCTACGTCGTCAAGCAGGCTGCTCGCTTCTGCAAGCATCGAGCTCCGCGGCTGACCTGTCACATGCAAGCTCTCCCTCGCGTCAACATTCACATCCCCGGATTCCTAGCTTTTCTCACATCTGCTCTATGCCCTCTTTGCCGCGGCACTACTCCACACGAGAGGATTGTTCAAGCGGGGAAGGGAGTGGCTATGCTTTCGGCGCATCGCAGAAGCGGTACACTCATCCGTCGGCATTGAGGAAGGCGGACCTATTGGAGCAGCCCTTCTTCTAGATTATCTGTTTGTTCTCTCATTTTAGGTTGTCGTGGGACTTCCGGCAAGCTGAATCCTGCGTGTCTTTCCGGTCGGCCCGTCTCCCCGCAATTTGGAGGTGGAAGTCTTCCCCGTTTGGAACAGAGGGGCAAAGCGCTTCATTCTCATGATGGAAGCTGAACGCCATCTCCGATCTAAATCTGTCATCATGGCTAGAAGCCCTAATCGTGCCTGGACCTTGTCTATCAGCTGCGCCGACCAACTTGTAGCTCGTGGACAGTCATGTGCAAAACAAGGAACTGTCTTCATAGTGGAGGTTACGCCTTCTGTCTGTATATGAAATGCAAATTTCTCGACGACCATGTCCTGTGCATTTCCCTCGGAGCCAGCCAGAGAAGTTCCTCGACGGTACCTTAAACCGGCTCTGTGATAAGCTATGAGTGAAACAGCAGCCTACGACTTTGACCAAGAGAAGAATTCGACTGAACATGTGGAAGAGGTCGCTCTTCCAGGTGTAGAACGCGAGAAGATAATTAGCGTCCATAACGGTATGTACGGTTGTTCCTTGACGGGACGATCCTGCTGAAGAAGGGGCAAGTTGAGTTTGCTACTGCCGTGGCAAAAGGTGCAACCAACCCTTGGTCTCGAGAGAGCTTCTATCTGTATTGGTGCCTGACCGTCGCGTTCTTGTGTTCTTGCGTGTATGTGTTCCGCATCTCGAAATGCGCGCTTCACCAAGTTTTGAGCCACCAGGAATGGATATGACGGCACGGTCATGAATGCAGTCAACATCGTTAGTTCTCTGCTATGCTTCTTTACAGTGCCGACTCATTTTCTTTCTAGATGCCATATTATCAGAATCGCTTCAATGCAGGTGAGACGGGAGCGACGACTGGTCTTATCTTTGCCCTGTGTATGTGTATTTCTTGTCCCAGTCATCCCATTGCATAAGCTGAGTCCTATTCATCTAGATACGGTTGGCCAGATGACGGGCCCCTTCTTCGGTGGCACCGTGATCGACAAATTCGGTCGGCGAGCGGGGATGTTCTGTGGAGCCTGCATTATCTGCGTCGGCATGGCCATCGCCTCGTCTGCGAATGTCAAAGCTCAGTTGGAGTTCGGCCGTTATATGCTCGGTACGTAGAAATTCCATTCTCTTAAATCAAAGGGTCGGGACACGAGGACGTCTGCTTTAGGATTTGGTGCAGCCTTCATGTCGATCTCGGGGCCGAGCTATCTTGTCGAACTGTGTCCGCCTCACTGGAGGGGACGCATGACTGGTGCATACAACGTCGGTTGGTACGGAGGGTATGTCTTCAATTATCGTGTGGGATTCAGGCTCTATAATTCCCACCCTGCAGTTCTATTCCTGCAGCAGCCATTTCTCTCGGCACCCAAAAGATTCAGAGTGACTTGAGCTGGCGCCTTCCGCTCATCATACAGGGTGTCCCCGCATTGTGCGTATGATATCCGAGGGCTTGAAGGATTCTTGTCCTCACCTTAACTAGTTTTGTACTATGCAATGTCTTGTTCTTGCCTGAGTCGGTCATTCAACTTTTACGGCAGGGGCACAAGCTGACTTTCGCCTTAGATCCCCGAGATGGCTGTATTCCAATGGCCGAGAGGAGGAAGCACGTGCTTTTCTCGTGAAGGTTTGTCGTGTATGACTACAATGCGACAGCCTATAACCATCTACTAGTATCATGGCAACAAGGACCCCAATAATGCAGTGGTTCAGCTGGAATGGAGCGAAATTCAGGCGAACATCTCGCAAGAAGGTGCCGACAAGCGGTGGTGGTACGTATTCATACGCTCTCTTTATGGATGAAGACACTCAACCGTATCACAGGGATTTTAGGGTGCTATTTAATACGCATTCCGCGCGCTGGCGTTCCCTAATGGTGATCATGATGGCGGTCTGTGGCCAGTTCAGTGGATCAGGCCTCGGGTACTTCAACACTCAGATCTACAAGGCCGTCGGATATTCCGTGCGTTCTTCGATGTCCAAGCTACACTGCCGAGCGTTGCTAATCTCTCCATCACAGAGCTATCAACAGTTTATCCTGAATCTGGGCGTCCAGATTGTGTCGTTCTGCTCGGCTTTAACGGGGATGGCCAATTGCGATCGCTTTCCTCGAAGGAGAGTGCTTCCAATAGGGTCAATTTGTTGCTCCGTCTGCTTGGCTCTCAACGGCTCCTTGACAACCGTCTGGCTGGAGACAGGTAAATGGCACATATACGTCGCAATCGTCATTGTCTCATAGTGACTGACACAGCTGTTGGGGCCAAAAAGAACTCTATAGGCCAAGCCTCTGTGGCGTTTTACTTCTTGTTCCAAGTATGTTCGTATCTACCGACCAGCCAGTCGACTTCTGACCTTTGGCTTGAATTCCTCAGGTTTGCTATGCCTTCACGTCGGTTTCCTCCGAATTTCGGTTCAAAATAAGGGATGCTGCTGATCGGGGTGATTGTCTATAGATATACACCTCTGCAGCCGCTCTTCCCGGCTGAGTGCCTGCACTCGAACTCGCGCGCTAAGGGTATGATCATGGACGGGATTATCGTCGGTTGCTTCACTTTCATCAACACATTCTGCGGACCGATCGCGATTGCCAACATCGTCAGCCCATACATGTTATGCCTCGGAACACGGTCGCTCACCTTTTAAATAGGGGGCACAAAACTGGGTTTTCGTCTTCATGACTTGGGACTTCATTGAGTCCATCCTGTGGACTCTTCTTCTTGTCGAGACCCAGGGACGTACTCTGGAAGAATTGGAAGAAGTACGCTACATACTTCTTAGTACGCTTGCCGAAACTCAAAGCCTTGTGTATCAGGTCTTCTCTGCACCTAATCCAGTGGCGGCATCCAAGGCTATTCGAAAGGTAGGTTAAGGCTCAACACCGTTCATTCAAAGCAGGAGTGCTGATGCAGAACGTTGAACAGGTCACTTTGAAGAAAACTGCTTGAGGGTGGTTTGGGAAGTAACGGAAGATGCCGCATGAATAAATAAAGCTGCATCGTCATGAAGAAGTCGTAGTCTCTATGTCCTGCGGCTCGCCTTCATCGCCTCATCGAGCCGCAATGTTTGGTTCCAAATTATCAATGTTTTAACTTGAAACTTCGCCCACAGGCGCAGCCCCGGGTGAATCCTCATCAGATTGGGCAGGTTGTCTACTGAACAGGAAAAGGAAAACTTCGTACACCAGAGTAAGCTACCCTCTGGACGAGGAAGTACGACGCAGTACGCCGTATTGCCATGGGCCATGAGCTTGCGTATGAGCTCCTCTCCGTGGCTTGCCCGAAGGGTAGCAATGCACCGAATGCGGGTCTCGGGCCGAGGAGTCGATGGTGATTGCGCCGGCGCGTTGCTCGATGACCGGCAACGAGGGGAAGTCGTCCCGAGGATTGACAGGAGCTCAGAATTAGGCTCGCAACAGTGAGGGTTAACTCCGCTATCCAGGTGGAGGTGCTTGTGCGTGAGAAATCAACGATTCGCACGGTGTTGTGGTTGCCGACACTCGGCTCGTCCGAGGCCGGAAGACGCCCGCGGTGTCGCGAGGAAGGCACCGCAAGAACTCGGGGAGCACAGCCCTTGCAGATTGCTCGCGTCCGATAGGTACGACTATAGCGCCGGTCTGTCAGAGTGCAACAATATCCCCCATTGATCGTCATGAGCCTGCACTCAAAGGAGAATACTGGACAGTGCCAGGCACGTTATCTTAACCTATGATTGCGAGGTTGACGAGTGGTGCATGAAAAAGCGTAATTACGGAAGTAGCTGCATGAGGGTCCCTCGCACTTGGGACAAAATAATTTACTGTAAACCTCCGGGTGGCTGAGTCCAGTGCGCTACTAATTCAGCGTGCGATTAGAAAGCCAGTTGTACACTTTTCTACAAAATTTAAGCTTTATGGTATACTTCCACAATGGAGGCATAAGCTATGGTATGCTTCCACAGAATGATGGTACTTGTAAATATTCAGTTTCACACAATTGAAGTTCTATTTTTTTGCACACATTAGATAGCTATCACCAGCAGTGTTAATACAATAACAAATTGTTTCTCTCATTGTTCCAGTCTATGTATCAGGGCACACAATACTAGACACAAGACTGTCCGCGATAGTGGGCCGAGACGAGACAAGATTGTCGACAGATCGGTAGTGGAGTCGGGAGAGAGCGAGGTGAGAAAGCAGAGCACCGAGATATCGCGAGAGAAGGTCTGACAATATCGCAAAGGTCGCAAAGGTTTCGATAAGAGGTACGCAATCTCGATGCCTAGTTCAACTACACAAGTATTGTGGAGGATCCTAAGAGATCAGATCTAAGGCGAAACTACGATACTGCCCGGTAC
>KV417342.1:0-18938 GCA_001630345.1 Calocera viscosa TUFC12733
GAGATTGACGATGTTGAGTGTTTCGACTGAGATCTAGAACCGCCTCGCCTCGTTTCAGCGACATTGCGAAGGGCCAACCGCATTAGCGAAGGCGAGCTCGAAGTTGGAACTGTGACGGAATGGAGACGGATGCGAGCAGCCGGCCGTTGAAGAAACTCAAGAATACGGAGAGCGACGCCGGCCTATGACGTAATGAGGGATTGACGGAGGTAGCAGGGCAGAATAGAGACATACCTGGATTTGGGAGCGAACGAGTGGTAAGTACACACGGTATCTATGCTCGGGACCGAAGGGGATGTCGGCCTTATCGCGGCACAGCTGCTCGTAGCATTGCTCCTCCTTAATGACGTGTTGCGCGATCTTCTCGATGACAATGAGCTGCGCGGGGGCACTTTGAAATTGGGATAAGAAGTCGGAGGTAAGATCGTCATCTACCCATGATGATACGCGTGAGAATTGGGCTGACGCATGGATTGGTAGAACGTACCACTGTTATAAATATGTTGAAAAAGGAGAAATAGAATATGCCCAATACGGTCTGATGTGAGGTGGGGAATGGGAAGCAGCTGTGGAATAAATGAGCTAACACGCTCGCTAAAGAATAGAAGGGCCGCGCACCGGCACGAAGACTCTGTGCAGGGGCTGGGGGGGTTGATCTATGCAGAGAAAAGCCAAGAACATCAATTCGGAGGTGGATGATACGGCACGGGCGATCATACCTGCGTAACTTGAAGACGACGTCGACGGACGTCCCATGCGGCGAGCTTGACGATTCTAGGAGGGTGTTAGACGATGTGTCATTTGGAGATATGAATAGACGCGCACTTGAATGGCAGCACGTATAAGAAGCAGATGCCTCTTGTACGTAGGTTCTGTTACAAGATGCTCCGCATCGTTCTGAATTGACCTCTGCTCGCAGTCTTGCTCCTGCTGGACGACGCGCATAGCAATATCCTCTATAGCCACGATCTGATCAGGTCCAGCGGTGAACTGATTGAGAAAGTCCGAGGTCAGGTCGTCACCTGGCAACCAAGGTAAGAAGGAAGATTGGGGAGATGTTGGGCAAATCGCCTACTGGTCATATAGAGATGCAGAAAGAGGTTGAAGAGAATACGACGGATGCGAAGGGAGGTGCCGTGGGGAACAGCGAGTATCTGAGAGAGGTGTGTTTAGAAATGGCCATTCATTTGAGAGTGACAACCGTTGCGGACAGGTAGGAATACAATGGTGCGAGGTTCGGACACTGGAGTAATGGCAGGCGGCGAGCTTGTGGTCGATTGGGACGTTGCATGGTGGTTGGAAGGATTTGAAGGGTGAATGGTAGGAGGAAGCGGCTGGGTAGTCGTGTCCATAGCTTTGGGATACTTTGACGTAAACAGGGCGTGCGGAGAACTCAGGACATGGTAGACATTGATAAAGGCTGTTAAACGCAGGGGTGAGCAGTGTGTGGGCAATTAATGCGCGGCTGGGAGGTACACAGCCTCTCGGCAAATATTGAGTACCTCCTCGGAGGAAGGCCGTTAGAATAACGGGGTCAAATGGAAGGAGCTCGCTGGAGACTGACTATTGGACAGGATACGTGAGGAAGGTCCTGAGGAAGTGGATGCCTTTGTTTCGTTCCAAGATCTGTTGATCACTCTTTGCCCGAAGTCACTGTGAATCAGAAAGTCAGACCTTATAAGAAAATCGATGATATCTGGGAAGGTAAGCAGACGGTGGGCGGACACGGTGGGCGGACACGTGTTGCCTCGCAGGTGACAAGGATAAGAGGCAGATATAACGGGCGGGGATGATGAACAAGTTAAAGTGTGTTTGGTCAGTGTTGCAGGTCGACGCTCACTAGGCAACAGGCAACTAGCTTCAGGTGCAGGTGCCTACCTCGGTCTCTGAAGATGGATAGGACGACACCGCCGCCAGCCTATAACTCTGACTCAGACGTCGGCATGCGGTCAAGGAGCACATCGGGTTCCTCGCATGGAGATCGTCCATTTGGTGGAATCTCCCCTGGAGAGCTTATGGTGGTGGAAGCTTTGCTCTCGAAAGCGGAGGAGTACATGAAAGACATGCGTCCAGACCTGTTAGGTGAGGACGAGGTATGATCTGCCGTTGCCCATGTGCTGACTCGAGGAAGAGTACTTGAACAAGGCTGTGATCCTGCCAGAAGGTCAACCGGCTTTGGGGATGCGTTGGGGGACGTTTCCAGACGTAGTGAAGAAGCACATAATGGAGTCGGCTCGAGAACAGGTCAAGGGGCGACTAGGGCAACTAATGGGCACGTTTGTGAAGGACGAGGAGGTGAAGCGGGTCTGCATATGGGCGCTTTACATGTCTTTCGTGAGCGGAAAAGGGAAGATAAGAAGCTGAGAGAGGGTTAACCTTATGGGTAGATGAGCCACCTTGGAAAGACATCTCAACGGGAAGGGGATCGATCGGCGCCGCTACATGGTGATTACGAATCGGTGCATGGATCTGATGTGGCACCTTCAAGTGACTACTCTTTTCCGAATGCCGCGTCGGTATCCGATCGCTACTCGCTTGTATCAGGGGCTTCGGCGACAGAAAACAACACGCCGGGGACGAAGAAAATAGTGAGGTTTCCGGAAGGGCAACAATGGATCCGCGCCCTCGAGCCAGAGGCGACGACGCTTCTGTCAAATTTCTATACAAGTGCAGGCAGCGCACTCGATTTGCAGTTCGGAAGTCCTGGACTGCGCCGTCATGAAGCATTGGGTGCGATTGTGCCAGCGGCGAGATACGGAGAGACTACGCCTGTGCCGTTCGAGGGTGGTGCGGTGGCAGTGGCAGGAGGGGCGGGGACAAAGGGATTCGCGCCTCCTGATGCATTGGCTGGAGCTTTGTAGTTGTAGTTGTATGTAGCTGTTGAAAGGTGTTTCCCCGGCGTGTCAGCATGTACATGGGGACGGAGGGATGTGCCGATAGACTGAATATTGAGACACGTGACAGATCGATGGTGTAGCGTGTTGAATATGTCGGTGACATCGATTGCGCAATACGGGTATATAAGAGAGGACCGAGGTGGGAAGATATGGAGGGTAAGCAAAGCCAACGATTAGGTATATCGCTGTAGTTGAGCTTCAAGGGGGATAAGATCTTGGTCCCACTGAAGGAAGAGTCGATTCAGGTCTTGTTCCTGCTGCAAGAACAATTCGGTATGGCGACGAAGGAGGGCAGGTAGTCCGTCGATGCCGGACGAAGCGGTGAGGTCCTTGAGCTGCTGATACTGAAATTCATGCTTGTCTCGAAGAGCGCGCTCCTCTTCGCCGAATAGGATGTTCAGTTGGGCAAATTCGGAAGCTAGGGCAGAATTGAATGGCGCAAGATGGAGTTGCGCTGGGGAAGCAGTGAATGGAGGGAAAGAGATCAAAAGGAAGGTAAACGGACCGAGAATATGAAGGGCGCGCTGGCAGCGCTGTTGCGCGGGCAGCAGCAGAAGGGACGACGAGAAGGACTGAGTCTGCAAGAGACGTAAGACGCAGAAAAGGGAGGAAACGGGTTAAAGGTCACAGATGTAGACATGTAAAGGATTGGAGGGGTAGGTGGGGACGGAGGCACGAGTGGATGAGACGTGGATGTAAGGATGTAGAATTGGGCAGAGGAAAGGAGTGAGAAGTGGTGAAGGGTGGGTCGTGGTTCGATAAAGGATTAAGGAAGGTGACTGGGACCCACGGTGGTGAAGATTGGTTAGGATGAGTGAAAGGAAAAATGGACGTCGTCAATCAACGGTGGAGGATGTTGATGCACTGCGCCGCGAGCTTGATAAATATTAGCCAGTTGAATACGTGAGGGGGTTCGGCGCCAAGAATGCAGAATGTGTTGAACGTTGAAACAAAGTGGTGATGTGGCTAGTGAGGCGGTATGGGAGAGGAGGGGGATTGTTAAGCCGGGAGGGGCAAAAGGAACGGGGGAGAGAGTATGAGGCAAAGGAGAGCAGGAATATAAAGCGAGTGCCACTAGGAGACCATTGGATCAATTGTTTTCTGGGTATTGGTGAACAAGTAGGAGATTGGGGGAGACCAAAAGAACTGACGGTACAGTCACGGATAACGAAAGGCGGGAGATGATCGGAAATTGAAGGAAGATCATGATGAGGCCGGCCAGGTCCAGGACGGAGCGTAAGGTGAGGTTGTCGATCGGGATGCTGAATAGACGAAGAAGGCAATGAACGTGCCGACGCTTGTGGGTTTGAGCAAAGTGCGGAACAAGGTCATCCCCCTGGAAGTGGGAGGCGGCATGCCGATGGGCGAAGACAATCCGTGTCCAGTACTGACAGAGCTGCCGGCAAGTGGGAGAAATAGTTTGAGGTAGGTGCTGGGTCTTAGATGTCGGTGAGTGGCGAGTTTGAAGTAAGAGAACGAACGGCGGTGAGTCGGCATCGGAATGATGGTTGTGCGGAGAAGACATAAGCATTCGCATACATAGAGTTCAAGTGCAGTGATGTTGTGAATGGACGACTGGTAGATTGGGATAAGGGAGCACGCCATTGTGTCAGGTATCTGACAGGCGGGAGTGGGAGTTAAGTATGATGGTGGGTATGGAGGCTTGGCCTCACAATGTTAATTAAAAAGGCTGAATGACATGCTGAGGTAAGGCCTCGGTTATAACCGGAGGGTGACTGAGAATATTGGAATAACCGGGGAAGGCGGGGTTTCAAAAGGGGGACGGCGGGTGCAGATGGCTTGAAATTACATGGGTCTGGTGTGGCGCGCGACAGGTCGGCGTGGTCCCGGAGACGCGTCAGGGCAGCTGTTCACTCCGGCTTTCCATACGACTCGGACTAGCAGCACTGCGCGCCAATGTGCTCAACTCAAGCTCCTGTCAGGACTGCATCATGACCTTGGCCTCAACTTTGATACTCTGTTCCTTGCTCATCTCTTAACTATCTACTGGGCTTGTATACTTATTGTATTGTATTTGGAGGCGCTCCCGTTCCGGACGAGTTGATTACCCTGCATCCATCATTTCCCGGCGTCTGATACCCATGTCTACCTCCGGCGGATCTCTGACTGACAAAACCGGTGGGAGCGCCAAACTCCAACTGGTGACAGACGCCATCTCCCGCCTGGTCGGCATCCAGGCCGTAAGCCTAACCTGCCTTCGAGAGCTCCGCGTCTCGTCTCACTCTGCCTAGGTGCTGAAGGAGGTCAACGAGACCAGGAATGAGTGGTATCGTTTCAGCGAGCATGCATCCAAGGTCCTTGAATGCGTTTTGGATATATTACCGTCTGTCAACTTGGAGTCGAGCCGTGTGGAGCGCTCCGTGGACGATCTGAAGCAGTAGGGTCTCACCTCGGAATCTTGAGAATCGGCACTGATCGCGCCCTAGTTTCATACCGCGGATCGACGCGGTTTGTCGGCAGTTTGACAAGAAGGGCGATCGGAAGAAACTGCTGCAATCGGACGAGTATACCTCCCAACTAAAGGCGCTGCAGGTCGAGCTTGATGACAAGGTCAGGCTACTGCAGGTACGTCGAACCTTCTGCCGCAGGCTAGATTTTCACCCCATGTTATATAGCTCAATATGGACATAGAGCAGCGCCAATTCTTGGAGAGTCGACTGGACGCGCTCAACCTCCATCAACTGGAGATGGGCGTTGATAGCATACGGGATGAGATTCGTGAGATCTCATACGGCGTCAATTTCGGCTGCGGGAACTGACATCTGTTATAGGGAACATTCCTGTAACTGCTGATAGTCCGCCAGCTATACTTGACACGCTGCCCTATGCCTCCGGAGCATCCTGGAATTCATTGAACACTTGCATGCCCGGCACGCGAACATCTCTCCTGGAGGATGTCACCAATTGGATGCGCTCGGCCAACACAACCGGACCTGCTCAGATCTACTGGATCGTCGGCGTTGCTGGCAGCGGCAAGACCGCACTTGCCAACTCGCTCAGCAGCATCGCAGCGGAGAAGAACTGGCTGGTTTCCTCGTTCTTCTTCAACCGTATGTCAGACGAGCGGAACAAGCCAGAGAAGTTTGTCACCACTTTCGCGCGCGATCTCGCAGGACGCGACACGGGAATCGCGGACGCCATCGCGACAAAGCTAGGCTATGACGTCAGTTTGCGGTCGACGGCCGACATTGTGCGACAATTCCGGGAACTCGTACTTGGACCTGTCAAATCATGGGAGAGAAGCGACCCTGCCGTCGTAATAATGGACGCTCTGGACGAAGGGTTCGACGACGGGATACTGCAGGTGTTGACCTCGGAAGTACAAAAGTTACCAGGCTTCTTCCGACTTGTCGTCACGTCCCGTCCGCTTGCAGAATTTTCGGTAGTCCTCGACGATGGAGCCCATGTAATACGCCATGCCTTGAACACCACAGACATGGGCGGACGGCAGGATGTGCGGACATACATGCGACAGCGACTGGCAGCTATATCTCTCAAGCGTCGGTTACGGCAGCCATGGCCCGAACCAGCTCTGGCTGACGCTCTCGTTACTCGAGCAGAGGGACTCTTCCAATGGGCGTTTACTGTCACTGAATATTTGGCAAAGTGCCTTAACCCGGATCGACAACTGCGCCTGATCCTTTCACTCCAAGGCGCCGTGACTATCTCGAGTAGGATGGATCAGCTATACGCCACCGTGCTTGAAACCGTCCGAGCGCTAGAGGATGACGACTTCGTGGACGCGTATGGAATGTTCATGGGAAGCATCCTAGCTGCGAAGGAGCCGTTGACTCTTTCTGCCATGCGAATGCTCCATGGGGATGCCAGCGTTGATCCCTTCGATCTCCTTGATCAATTACGATCGTTGATCGTTGGCATTGATTCCGATCACGAGCCCATCCGAATCTTGCACTTATCGCTTAGCGACTTTCTCACTCAGCGCGCTGTCGAGCCATTTCGTCTTTCGCCGCAATCAAGCAGCCAGGCCATGGCATTTCTCTGCGTGCAGCTCATCAACGATAGGCTACTGGAGGAAACGTCTGCTCTGCCGAAGCTCAATCCCGACGCACATTCTGGCAATGTTATATTCCTCATCAATACAAGTTCACTCTCAGATGGGCTACACTACGCCGTATCGTTTTGGACCCGCCATCTACAAGATGTTACAGAGTCGCCCCAAGATTTGCTGGACGGAGTCATCGTCCTCCTGGACAGACATCTTCTGGACTGGATTTCCTTGACCATATCCTTGGGAGCTTACATTGGGCTTGCTGGGATCACGAAATGGCTTCGAGTACGTGCTTCTTCGGCAGACCAAAGCACCATGCTCATATTCGGTAGAAATGCGGGGTCAAGGGCGAAGAAGCCATACGTCGTATCTCCGCTGGTAACTGGGATTGGTCTCTATCTTTCATCTCGGAGCTGTTGAGGCGCAATGGCCGTCTAGAAGAAGCCTGCGCTGCCGCAGAAGACAGCCTCGCTGCAGTGTTTGGAGTGTCGTGGGACGACCTTGCAGACATGCCTTCAACAGCGGACAGTACCACAGGCCCCAGCTCTACCAGGTCACTCGAACGTGGTGCCTCAATTTCCAGGGTCGCGGTACAACACATCCGAAGAGTTTCGAATGACTATCCACATGACCGCATCTCAACGGCTACCATGTGCCTCGACCAGCTCGCAATCTGCCTTACGGCAATGGGACAATTGGAGGAGGCCTATCAAGCCACCGAAGAAGTGGTGAAACTCCGCCGTCTCCTTGCGAGCACAACGCCGAGACGGTACAATGCCGATCTAGCATGGTCTCTTGGAAATTTTTCCGAAGCACTCGCGAGGAGAGGTAGCTTTCAGCAAGCATTTGGAGCAATTGAAGAGGCAGTCGCATTATATCGGCCACTCGTCGACTCTCAGCCCGCATTCCAAGAGAATCTGGCATGGAGCCTTGGTACCTTGTCCAAGAGGCTTGGCGAAATTCCGATCGAGGAACGGCCGTCACAGAAAGCACTAGAAGCCATTGAAGAAGCAGTAGCCATCTATCGGTCACTGATGAGCACCCAACCCGTCATATACGGCCAGAACCTCGCATGGGCGCTTGGTGCGCTTTCCAGCCGACTGGCGGACGTGCAGCGCTACTACGAGGGCCTAGCAGCTTCCGAAGAAAGCGTCAAAATATGCCGAGAACTGCTGAAAACGCGACCGGCATCCGCTATGACTCCGGATCTGGCACTTCAACTGCGGAATCTTGCTGCACGACTGTGGGATACAAATAACGCTAGAGAAGCCTTGGAAGTAATCGGGGAAGCCATCACTCTATATCGCCAATTGTGCCTTCGCTTGCCGCTCCGGTATAACTCGGAACTGATGCGGTCTTTGTATTCAAAATCGTCGTTTTTAATGGAGGCCGGTCGACCGAAGGAAGCACTAACGGTGCTGGAAGAGGCAATTGAACTTCTTGGACCGTTGGCAACGCACAGACCCGGTTTGTACAAGGACAGTGTTCCACAATATCTGCGACAATTAACTTCTCTTTATACCACTCTGGGTTGTCCCGAGCAAGCAAAGGTCGCAGCAAAGCGCGCTGAGGATGGCGTCTTGGAAGAAACGACATCTCTCACAAGCCCTGCGTACTAGCCGTGCTGGAAGTCTCGTTATGTATGTTATCTTACAGGTTCGAAACGGAGCAATAGAAGAAGGTTTAAAACGTATCTGGTTCGATTTTGCACATAGCTCGGATGAAGATCAAATCAGGACTGAGGACGGCGCCAGATGTCTAAAGAGAACGGAATGTAATCAGACGTAGGAAATTAGGAAGCGCATGTGAGCACGGACATAACAGACGGTACATTAGGAACTGACCAGTTCCCGCTTGTTATCTGTTGGCTCATGGATCAAACTAAACAACTGTCTTACGCCGTAGTGGCTTATTCCCCAGACAGCGGCGACAGCGATCACGATGGACCAGACGATGTCGGCAAGTGGTAGCCACACTAGACGGTACTGGGTGCAGGGGAATATGATGTCTGGTAGCGGGGACAGCACATTCTCGAGATCGTTAGTAACGGACTCGTTAAGCGACACATACGGGTTCCAGAGCTCCCTAGCCTGCGCGTCTCCGTTCGTACTGCTGGTGTTGTAGTTCCCCTGTCAGAAGTCAAGCATCTATCTGTTAGAGATAAGGAAGACATCACCTACACATGCCGTTCCATCGGGGGAGTTTCGCGCGTCTATCTCCTGATGATCTGCAAGTTATCGACTCTGAGACGGTACAGTAGCGATCTCAGGAATTCGGCGATTCATGACGCTAACTGGGACGCGGTCCGTTTGCGTGCACATGCCTGCTATTCACGCAATCCGCGACGCGGGAGTTCGCCCTCATTGCCGACCAACTGTGGGCAATGGCTGTGCACACCTCACGAGTATACAAACCGAGGAACGATGGGGCGCCACTACAGAGTGCCCCGCAGCTATGGTATGAGCGGAATAACTCGTGGTTTCTTTCCTTGAACGACTCTGTCAATCGGAAGATCCAACTCGTAGCAAAGCTCTTGCTCCGTTTCTCTGCAATTGTGATACATTATCATATCAACAGAAGCACATTTCGTTCCCGGGAGGGGTTCATTCGTATGGTCAACGAGATTGTCTCCGTGTCATCGCAATTTCTTAGCAAACAAGAATCACCAAGGGTTGCCGTTGCGCTCGATCACGGGTCTAAGCCAAGGTCGCGATGCCGACACGGCCGTTGGCCATGTCAAACTGCGTGTAGACGTTGCGCATGAACACATCGCCCAGGATCCAGAAGCCGAAGTTTCCAGCCGCGATGCCCCCGACGCACTAGGAACTTACCATCAGTTCTCCTGTTCCATCTTGAACAGTGCCATATGAGCTGCTTACCGTGCTGGATCCCTGGCTGACCTGCCCAAAGTTGAAAACTGATGAGGAGATGGTGACCGTCTTGCCGGCAAAGTCGACAGCGACGTTGTTGGGAATGCTGCTGCAAGGAAGCGTGTAGAGCCCTTCCCCAAGCGAGTCGTCCTGCGTGGAGCCGCGGATGTGCGAGTAGAACAAGTCCGCGCTGGGCTGTCGTGAGACACTGGTGCAGCACGATGAGGATAACACTCACGTGTCTGGGTCGACGTAGATCAGCGTCGTCCCCGAGTCGACGATCGAGACCTGATTGCTCGCGATCGTCGTGCTGCCGAGCTTGAGCGATTGTGTCGTGACCTGCCAATATCCCTCTTGTGTGACGGGAGTGTACGAGAAGCTGCCGGCGTGCAGGGATGAGTCCGCGCCACCGATGTACAGACTGGAACCAGACTCCGCCAGCTTAAATGAGAAAGATCCAGCGGAGAGGCTACCCTGGAAGAACAGGTTGAAGATGAAAGGGTCCGCCGGGAATGAGGAAAGTTGGGGGAAGCCCAGGCCTGCAATAAAAGTGACGTGAGATGAGATCGAGGGGGCATTGGCACACTGACCCATCAAGCCATCGTAAACAGCGTCCTGGAACTCTGTGGAGTAGGACGTCGCCGATCCCAGGGTCTGTCCTGAGACAGTAAGACTGCCAATGGCCACAGTGTCAGTATACTGGATGCCGCTACAATGCGTGTTAGGACGAATGATGTAACAGGCAGACGAATGCCTGCTCACGATGTCTCCGAGTTATCGCCATATTGGAGGTCGAAATACTCATAAAGGCACGTGGAACTATCCGATGACGCTGGGTCGTAGGTGTTGTGATTACCGCAGTCGAAGCAATCCGACGAGGGGAGGAAGAAGTCGCTCGATCCGGTGTCAAACTGTGGCAGAATTAACCCTGAATTCGATAGGAGCGAGAGCACAGCAACGCACATCGACAGTAAACCGGTTCAATGGCGTTCCGACATCGACAGAACCATACCAGGCGGAGTCTTGATAGTTTGCAAGGCCGTCAGACGTGGTCGCCCGTTTATTAAGGTCGCCGAAGAACGCCGCCGCGAGCGGGTGTGCCTTGCCCGTGTTCGCCTCGTACTGCTTCATGGTACGCGCGTACTTGCTACAACAATCGGGTAGAAACACATTAGTGCGCGTCTTCATAGAAGCGGAGAACGGACGCACTTCTGTACTTTCGCAAGCTGGCCCCGGAGCGCCTCCACGTTGACCACGCCATCCTCGTGGTGAAGACTGCTGCGCTTGTTGAGCTCGATCGACAATCCGCCCGTATCCTCGATGGGCGAAGCGGACACGAGCGCAACACACACGAGGGCGAGCAGCGAGATAGGGGCCAGCATCTTTGTGAGCGAGGCGAATGTGAGGTAGTCGACGAAGGAGAGGATCGCTGTCGTGCCGACAAGCAGACGCTCAAACAGCTGTATTTATACACCTACGAAAGGCCGGAAGTGAATCCGTCCTATACGAAGAGTTCTCTGAAGGCAGCATAGGGGCAGCAAAGCCATCCAAAAATGGGGAACGTCCTGGTGATCGGCGGATGCATGACACTTCCCATTCCCAGCGAAGGCCGTATGGTGCGAGGATACACAGCATCGTCCAGGATCCGTATGACAAGGTGCAAGATGGGGACATTTGCATGAGCGCGGTATATGGTTGGGTGAAGTAAAAGACTGCCAGAACGTAGGTGTCGACCGGCGGCCCTGGTAAAAGGTTCGTTCTAATGGAAGCGCCGTCCGACAAAGGATGTGCGGATGCGGGGAAGCTCTCTCCTTGCAGCTTCAGTCGAGTGCGACCGTGAGCAACCGAGGTTTCAGACGACGAGAAGCAGAACATAGATGGAGATCTAGTCGACAAAGGAGATGGGATCACCTCGCCTTGCTTTGTGGCTCAGTGATAGAACGACCGGTTAGCCGCATGAGAGGAGAACGAGCACCTCCGGCAAAGAGAAGGGCAACCGGCGGCGGATCATCTGTCCGCACCGTCGACAGCTGTGGAAGAGTCGATCGGCATGGAGTGGACAACCTCGTAATGCCATAATCGTCGTCGCGAGGTTTGACGCGGAAAGGAAGGAAGCACAATGTGGACACGTGCTTCGCGAAGCACCTTCGGCACGGCAGTAGGAGGCTACCTCCGACCTCCGTTTCCTGTAGAACGGAGTGGCAAAATAGCGCGGCACTACAGCGCAATGACTGGAGAGAAAGAATTCGATGGTAAAAGAGAGCGTATGCTCCTATTCCGGCAGGAAAAGACGTACAATTCGACACATTGCACGCCGTTACCTTGCACAACTCCTCTGCGGAGAGGGGTTTGCTGGTCTCCTCCTATCGAAACGCAGACTGCGTTCCCTCGACCTTCCCAGAGCACTATACAGAGGCGGTCTGCAGACTTGCCCATCTCAACTGTCCCTGGCCAGACGTGGGTCCAGTCCAAACGTAATGAGTTACGATGCAGACTGATGCGAACATGGCAACGTGCTGTTACACTTGCTGCCAGTCGGGCGTGAATAAGGATTGGGGAGTCACACTTCTCCTTTCGCACTTATGTGACTTGGGAGCGATGCCGTATAAACCGTTCCAGGTCGGCCATGTAGACGCTGCTTATCTGTGGCAGAGAAGTGAACAAGAACCCTATCGGAGGCATCCGGGAGGAAGAGACGACCTGCCCTAAAGAGGCTCCGACGTCAGACTGCTCCCGCATCGGTGCTTCCTCGTCGTCCTTGCCAATCCCGTCGCCGTCCATCCAACCATCCCCGACCCCGTTTCTCCGCATCGCCGCCCTCCCCTTCTCTCACGACTTGGAGATGGCGCTCCCCGCACGGGCCATCTCTTTCAAGCCGTACAACCTCGCCGTCACCACCCGCACCCTTCCCTCTGGCGTCCCAATCGCGCCGGGCATCTCTCTCTACGCAAAGGGCTACGGCGTCGATCACGGGCACGGGCACGGACATGGTGCAGCCAGGAGTGATGTCCCGCCTTCCTGGACGAGCGGTGTGAGGCTGGGTGGCTCCAACTTTGAGAGCAAGACGGTCATGAGCGGTTCGTGCCTCTGAGCCTCTCTTGACCATACCACCGTTCCTGATGGGCGAATCGTCGTGCACAGCGCCTGTTTCCCGATCTGTGCACACCTCCTCGCAAGTCCCCGCTCCCTCGCCATCACCCTACGCCGTCCCCGACTGGTCGCACTACAAGACAGAGAACCCGTCTATGAACCGTGCCTTTTCGTACTTCATGGTCGGCTCGATGGGCCTGCTCGGTGCCTCCGCCGCCAAGGCCACGATCACCGATTTCCTAGCGACGATGGCTGCGTCTGCGGACGTGCTCGCGCTCGCCAAGGTCGAGGTGTCCATGAGCGCGATCCCACTGGCCAAGAACGTGATCATCAAGTGGCGCGGCAAGCCTGTGTTCGTCCGCCATCGCACAGAGGACGAGATCAAGGAGGCACGCAGCGTCAACATCAAGACGCTCCGCGACCCGCAGACGGACGAGGACAGGGTCAAGCGGCCCGAGTGGCTCGTCATGCTCGGCGTGTGCACCCACCTGGGGTGCGTCCCCATCGGCGAGAGCGGTGACTATGGCGGATGGTTCTGCCCCTGCCACGGGTCGCATTACGACATCTGTGCGTTTCCCGTTCTGTTTCTCCTTTCTCTCGCTCATGCATATGCGTATAGCTGGTCGTGCACGCAAGGGCCCTGCTCCTGTACGTCCTGTCCTCCTATCCTCTATTCATATGCTAACGCATCCCAGCTCAACCTCGAGGTACCCCCATACGACTTCAACGATGCAGAAGAGAAGATCATCATCGGCTGAGCGGCGCCTCCCCTCCGTTCGCTTAATACACCCCCCAAACCGGAACAGTCAAAAGTACTACTCGCTTGTTAGTATATACACCACCGTTCCCGTCACAACCACGTAGAACGACGAGGCGAAAAAATACATTTCATCTTTATTGCACTTGCTGCGTGCGAGTTGTGGATGTGTGATACAGCGCGGAAAATGATGCGGGGTATATGCTACAATGCTGATGCATGAAACCTCTCTAGGTCAAGTGACGTTCCTCTTGCCCATCTTCAACAAGCCCCCAACGAGCCCCTTCTCCCTCTCCCTCCCCTGCCCGCTGCTCAAACGTCGCCTAAAGCTGCCCAGGAACCCCCTCGCCCTCTCTCGCTCCTTCTCGTGCACAGCAGCAGGCACAGAGGGCGCGCGGCCGTTCATAGATGGCCGCCGGGAGCCCCCGAGCGGGGTGGGTACGTCGTGCTCCTCTTGCTCCGCGGTCAGCGCATCTATATGCGGGAGCCGCTCACCCGGCTGGGTTGGGTATACCTTGGGCGTCTTCTCTCCCGGAAAAGCCGGGGGCGAAGCGGACGCGGCTGGGGGCCCAGGCGCACGAGAAGGAGTAGCAGAAGGATGTGGCTCTGGCTCCCAGAGCTCGTCTTCCTCCTCCTCGCCGTCCGTTTTCCCGGAGAGAGCAGTGCGGGAGGCAGGGTCCCACATCCCCTCTCTCCCACTGCGGCTCGTAGGCTTCCCCTGCTCGAGGCTCGCGGACCCCCGTTCCGGACTCGCCGTAAAGTTCCAGCTGGCCCTATCAGCGCTCTTGGGCTCCCCCTCCTCCAGTTCCGAAAAACTGTGTGCCCTCCTGGTGCTGTATCCCGGGCCCGGGCCGGGGGGCGGGCGGGCGAGGGATGGCGACCGTGCTTGCGGTGGTGAGCGGGGCGCGAGGGGGAGGGAGTGCTGCTGCTGGTGTGGACCAAGGCGGGAAGGGGAGTGCGCAATGGTAGGCGTGCGTAGTAAAGTGCTTTCAAAGTCCCATGACGAGCCTGTGGCCGGGTCATGCCAGCTCTCGCGTCTCCTGCGTTCCATGCGTCTCTCGAGCGGGGGCAGACCCTGCAGGACGCTCGAGACGAGGTAGCCCTTCTTCTTTGCGTTGCGGAAGAAGGGACGCTCGAGCAGCTGGGCGGCCGTCGGGCGGGAGGAAGGGTCTTTCTGAAGGCAGGAGGAGACGATGTCGGCGAAGGATTGGGAGTAGGGGTGGACGCCGCCGGTTAGGTCGAGCGTGGGCGGTGGGGAGGAGAGCGTGTGCAGGAGGATCTTGGAGGGCGGTTCACGAGAGTAGGGAGCGCGGCCACGCGTGATCTCGAGGCAGAGGATGCCGAAGGACCAGATGTCGGCTGCAGGCGTGCGTAGCGAGCGTGGGTGTGTAGCGAGCGGAGAGCGCGTGGGCGAGGATCGCAGGCATTAGGGCCAAGGAGAGCGGACGCGCGAGATTGAGGGCAAGAAGAGGAAGCAAGCACTCATCAGCTCACGCCCTCTTCGTCAGAGAGAAAGGCTCGAGAACGCACCCGCACTATCATAGTCCAACCGTCTCACGACCTCAGGCGCCATCCAGCTCGGCGTACCTACGAAACTGCGTCTCCTGCCTAGATGCTTCCCTCCCTCCGCCCCTGTCCCACTCCCACTGCCTTCCCCAGGCCCGGGCCCAGGCCTGATCCCAGGAAGGGAAGGGACGACGTCGTCCAATACGGATACTGCTACGCCCAGGTCTCCCAGGAGGACGGTGCCGTCGTCGTCTATGAGCAGGTTTGCGGCTTTGACGTCGCGGTGTATGAACCCGTTTGTGTGGAGATAACTGTTAATGCACAAAGATCAGCAGAGAGCAGGAAGGAAGGAAGGAAGGAAGGGAGGAAGGAAAGAAGGAAGGAGGGGGAGAGACGTACTTGAGCCCCTCCAGCGCCTGGCGAAGTATACACCTGCACACCTCCTCCGGCATCCCCCCCTGATGCGCATACGCCAGGAGGTCAGCAACGCTCCCCTTCCGCATGAGGCGCATGGCGATATACAGCCTTGCGCCCTGCACCCAGGATCCGCGGACGCGGAGGACGTTGGGGTGCTTCGAGAGTGACATTAGCCGGGTTTCGCGTGTTAGGAGGGTGAGGGAACTGGGGGGGAGCGTGTCCAGGTTGATCACTTTGATCGCGCAGTCTAGGGGGGCTGGGGCGGAGGAGGCTCCGGAGGAGGACGAGGAAGAAGAAGAGGTGGCGATGGTGCTGGTGCTGGTGCTGGTGCTGGTGCCGGTGCTGGTGCTGGAGGCAGGGTGGTAGGAAGAGAGATACACTGTGGAGCTTGCGCCGAAGCCGATAGGGACGTGGAGGGTGTAGTCCGACGGTCGGTCGCTGTATGCGCACGGTGGGGGGGGCATCGTGCCGGAGACGCCGGGGACGCCGGGGGGGAGGAGGAGTGCGGGGACGGGCATGTCGGGGAGCGTTGCGCAGGTGGAGGGGGGTATAGGTGGCCAGGGTGGGGAGGCAGAGGCCGAGGTAGAGAGAGTAAGGTGGAGAAAAGGTGGCGAGGGAGAGGAGAAGAGGACGTCAGCGGAGCCCGTACGGTAGACCAGGACAAGGGAAATGGAAGGGGTGGGAAGGGAAGGAGCTGTCGTTGGGTGGGGAGTGGGCTGCCGGGTCTGGCCCAGCTACAGCTCCAGCTCCAGCTCCAGTTCCCGGCTCTGTCAGCTATTAGCGCGGCGCGGCGGTGCGATGCCGCTTGGGCGCGAATCCCCCCTTCCCATGTGGGATCGCGGAATGAAGAGAAAGCCGGAGATGGAGAGAGTGGGGACGGGACGCACGAGTACATGACCCATTGATCTTGGACGGCGCCTATCCATCTCTGTCCGCGCGTGCTCTCCTTCCGCCCGCGCTCATTGCCGGCTTGAGGGACGTTGTGGTTGCTGCTGTTGCTGGGGGTGCTGGTGCCGGACCGGGCGAGCAGATGGTGAGTCGTCATACGCCCTTGCTGTATGCCGGTGCTCCTGAAAGTCTGGGGAAGTGCTGGCAGCGGATGGGTACAATACAGCACTAGTATTCTCGCAACCGTGCGTCCTTGAGAAGAGAAGGAGCGCGAGCTGCTCCGTAAGCCCCAACAATGCTTGAACTATAAGCACCGAAGCGAGGAGAACCGTCGAGTAGAACGTCGATGGGGGCGATACAGACACGATGCGCTCAGGCCCCTTACGCCCGCACCGCGGCTTCCTCAACCCGTTTAGGCTTCCTCGTTCGCCCTGCTTCCAGTGGCTCTGCACTCCCGCGCGTGATTCCCAGCCGACCTCGTCCGACCCAGCGGCTGTGCAGTAACGGGAACAAAAACCGCCTCCGCCAATCTCTTAATTTTCGCGATTTGCCACTTTTCTTCGACCGAGTTGAGTTGAGTTGGCGCAACAACGACGAGCGGCTCTCTTCCCTCCCTCTCTCTACAATCTGCTTCGGACAGAAAGTAGCTTCTCCCGTTCTTTAACACCATGCTCCGCCGACCCCTGCGCGCGCAGAGCGCGCTCGCCACCCTGCGCCAACTCCGTCTCCTCCGGCTGCCAGTGCGGACGTTGCACACCACCCTCCCCACGCTCTCAGCGCCCAACGCCCGCACCGCCAACCCCTTCGCCTCGCCCTTCGGTGGCCCCTCCTCCTCCGGCGGTGGTTCCCTCGGCTATGCCCCCTCCGGCCCCGCGCGCCCCAAACGTGATTTCCAGCCATACGTCCCCTCGGGCAAGCACGTCAGCAAAGTCGAAGTCGTCAAAGACGTGTATACCGAGAGTGGTCCGACGGCCGCACGGCCGATGCACGAGGTGGAGCAGTTCTGGAAGGAGAACGAGATGACTATCCGGGATGGGGCGGGGCACGAGCCTGGTGGAGTGGGCGGGACGCGCAAGCCTGTCTTGACCTTTGGAGAGCTCGAGTGTATCCCCCGTGCGTCCTCCCAAGCTCTCCCATCCCTCTCCCCCAACTCACTGATTGAGCGCAGACGAGCTCCAAACGACCCTGCGCGGCACGACATTCAGCACTCCCACTCCCATCCAGGCCCAGACCTGGCCAATCGTCCTCAGCGGCAGGGACCTGATCGGCGTCGCTCAAACCGGGTCTGGGAAAACCCTCTCCTACGTCCTCCCCGCCATCGCGCACCTGCGTGCCCAGCCCGGGTGGAGACCAGGAATGTCCTCATCAGGAGGGTTCGGCGTCTCTCCCTCTGTCCTCGTTGTTGCCCCCACGCGCGAGCTCGTGGTGCAGATCGCGACGGAGAGCTTGAAGTACACGCAGAGCTGCAGGATCACCGTCGTCCCTGTTTATGGCGGAACGGATAAGCGCGTGCAGATGCAGAACTTGCGTCGCGGTGCAGACGTGATCATCGCCACCCCCGGAAGGCTGAATGATCTCGTCCAAGTGCGTTCTCCTTAACCGGAAATCGCGCCGCGCTCGCTAACGCTCCCGTTTCCAGATGAACGTGCTCAACCTCGGCCGCATCACCTACCTCGTGATGGACGAAGCGGACCGGATGCTGGACATGGGGTTCGAGCCTCAGATCCGGCAGGTGGTCGAGAACCTCCCCCCGAACCGGCAGACCCTGCTCTGGAGCGCCACCTGGCCCAAGGAAGTGCAAGCGCTCGCGCGGGACTTCATCCACCCTACCGAGCACGTGCACGTGACTGTCGGGAGCCACGAGCTCGAGGCGAACAAGGATGTGCACCAGGTTGTCGAGCACGTCGAGGCGAGCGGCAAGCCCATGGCCCTGCAGAACCACCTCACCCGCATCCTCACCGCCCAGCCTAAAGCGAAGGTAATCATCTTTGTCGCAACGAAGATGACGGCGGATATGCTCCACCAGGGACTCGCACAGGGCGGGTATCCGGTCGTCACCATCCATGGGGACAAGACGCAGGATGCGAGGGACAGGAATATCGACCATTTCCGTGCTGGGCGGGCGCAGGTGCTGGTCGCGACGGACGTGTGTGCGCGTGGGCTTGGTGCGTTGCTTGCCCTGTGACTGGGCTCTGAGGGTGCTGATGCTGACGGTACCCTTCCGTAGATGTCAAGGACGTGCACACTGTGTTCAACTACGACGTGCCCAACAACCCGGAGGACTACGTGCACCGGATTGGGCGCACTGGGCGTGCGGGCGCAAAGGGGGAAGCAGTCTCCTTTTTGACGGACGACGACCGGGGCCGGGCGGACGGGCTGATCAAGGTGATCCAGTCCGCTGGGCAGGAGGCGGAGCCCTGGCTTGTGCAGATGGCGCGGGACGCGCGGACGAACCCGGGGAGAGGGAAGGGGGGGATGGATAA